>JAQFVV010002072.1:0-35889 GCA_028023455.1 Epiperipatus broadwayi | reverse complement strand
ACTCTGTAACTTTTTAGACTCAATAAAGTTTTGCTTTGAAACATAATAATAATAATAATAATAATAATAATAATAATAATAATAATAATAATAATAATAATAATAATAATAATAATAATAATAATAATAATAATAATAATAATAATAATAATAATAATAATAATAATAATAATAATAATAATAATAATAATAATAATAATAATAATAATAATAATAATAATAATAATAATAAAACATATCTATAATATTACTACACTCAAATATAATATGACATTTACTAAGTGATGATATATAATGCCTATTTAAATTAGCTAAATAATGATAACAATAAAACATAATACATATTTAATTTAACTAAATTTCTCTATAACTTAATCATTGTCTTGACCCATCTATTAATTGAATATTAAAAATGCTTACACGTGTAATCATTATCAGAATTCCATATTTAAATATAATATGAAATACTCTTTTAACTTTCAGAGACCCTATAAATTTCTGATCTCCTTTTCATTGCAACCATTACCAATTGGACTATTCCAAAATAATTATCAATTTTAATTATTCCAACAGGCAATAATAAATAATCATCAATTTTAACTATTCCAATAAGCAATAATCTTTTATATTTCCTATAAAAAGGATGATGTGACATGAAAAATCTCTAATTGGTCCTGCAAATGGGTTTAAATATAAAAACCATAATTTGATATTCATGCATGCTAAATATTCACACTTTGCACTTTAGTGACTCTATATATTTTGATAGGTCAGCATGTTGCCCCTAGTTTGACAATACTCAATCTACCATCCTTCACAAAATCTGACTAGAGACTGGTCAGTTTCCGAATTAAAATCCTTGTCATCCCCTTCATCAACACACATACATCTGACTGAAATCCTCATCCTGTCAAAGCAACTTTTATCCTGCCCTGCACAAGAAAAATACTCACATATTTCATAGCACTATGCAGCATTTTATAATGCACCCACATAAGTGTCTTAGTAAGGGAAATTTAAAAAAAAAAAACTCCCAACTTCGAATGTGTGTATTAGCCAAAGAGAGGTCTTCTCTGAGACCTACAATCATGTGAGGCACTCTTTACCTACACACTTACTCTATATAGGGATGCACAACATTTTCCACAATTCTGACAATAACTCAATCAATAATTCCCTAATAAATAAAAATGAATGGAGCTGGAAACTGGTCCAAGATCTCTGCACTAGTGAATAAACTATGAGATAGTTATTTCCAATCTATCCCTTCTGAGGTGGTAAAATAACTCTACCTCAGTAATAAGAAGCATTTATAACATTACATATGCACACACATACATCAATTACAGTCCATATAAATGAGAAAGATTAACCAGAGCTCAAATCAAAACCATAAACTATCTCAATTTCAAAAGTCAAGCACACAGCAACACCCATACACTATTTATATTAATAACAGATCAACATATTTTTGCATAGCAATGATTTCTCATGTGACCATCCAACCACTCTTCACACATCCAATATCAAGCATAAAATTTTGATAAAAAAATATTTTCTATCCTTTTTTTAAAAAAAAATACATAAGCATATATATACTTCATAATCTTACATGTTAACTAATTTTAATAGTTTCTCTTCTTTTTCAATGGGTCTTATGGATCAAAATCATTTTTCTCTTCTTTTAAACATTTTTAAACACTTTAAAAAAAATTAAGATCAATATAATCGCTAAAGTTTCTATAAAACATGCTACATATTATAAAAGTAAAGCAAAATAAATAATAAATATTAAACATTACAGATTGTCTCTTTCCTTCAAGGCTAAGTTTGAAGACTTCATATTATTATCCACCAATTAATGACTATTTAGTTCATTTTGTTTTGGAGATAGCTATATAGACACACATACTGTTCTTTAATCAAGATGTAGCTACATTGATAATTAAAAGTAGTTTAAAAGAGTCCTGCAGATCACTTTTCCATTTGAAGATTTTCTTTCCTGGGTTTGAATTTAGATGCTTCTTCCTTTTTCCATTTCAGATTTAAAACACAGTCAAAACATGCAGATTTTTATTTTTAAATATGGATTGGCTTTCTAACATTATATAAAAGTTTAATGTTCTCTCTTTAAATGAATTTTGATAAACCAAATATAAATATTACTGCACTGGATACCAAGTCTTTTATCAAGAGCTGATTCGGTCATCATTGATTGACTTTAGAGAAAGAATTGTACACCTACTACAATTGAATTAGAAATTCATATTTAAGTCACAATTTTACACTTCTTAATAAATATAGTCAATTCTTTGAGAGAACAGAAAAATCAGACTAAACTTTTCAGAGATAAAATTGGCAAGCTAGTTTTGAATTAGTAAGTCCCTCCCCCCTTTACTTTCTTCAGCCTTTTATAGGCAAAGGGGAAAAAAATCTGGTTTCTCTAATCTTGATTTCTCTCAGGAATTAACATTTGACCCCACCTGTTGAATGCTAGGTCTGGTTTTTCTCTAATTTTAATTAAAATTCTCTCAGAATTAACCATTTAAAGACCATCTGTTAAGTGTTGGTTTTAATTCCTTTTCTACAACTCTATCTGTGAACACATGGCCCACATGGCCCCATGATTTGTGAAAACATATGATTACTGACAATTTTTGTAAAATAAAGATTACCTAAATAATCCTTTATTTAAACTTAAATCTTAGAGTTGCTAACAACAAATCAAAAGAAATTCATTTTTACACTATATTATGAAATAATACAGAACACTATATAAATTTGTATAAAGTAAAAAAATAAATAAATTCATATATCTATATCACACACATACATATGTATGCAAAACATTAAATAGAAAACTGCTTGTTCAGATTCATATGAGCATAAAATATCCTTTACTCACATTAATATAAAATGTCTTTCCCAATTTCTTATAATTTTGAACCTATTCTCATGAAAATAATTGTCAAACTAAAGCTAATTATAATTAATTCAATTTAAGTTTTCAATAACTTTTTATTTTCTTACTGATAAATATTACGATTCAAGAAGACTCTTTTAGACATATAAATATTTGTTTTTCAATTATCATAGTGTGTACAAAACCACTCACCCTTTCATTACATAATGCTAGCTATATTTTACAAAAAAAAATACAAACAGATTCTCTATATATGTTAGATTTAAGCTATGCAGTTATTGATTTTTCCAAGTAAAACTTTTTAACTTTTCTTAAACTAATAAAAAAAAAATTATAAATAGTTCATTATCTTACCATTGGTTTATATATGAAATAAACCAAGGGTAACAATATATATATATATACCAGTCGAAAGACACCCACCACCTAAACTGCAAGTCAGATCCGAACTCAGCTGGTTCAAACTGAATTCAAACCCAACTCACCAGCTTAGATTAGTAGAAATTTAAATTGACGGCACAGTGCTATGTGCCAAGGAACTAGCTCAACAGTTGGTGAGGATTAGAGACCACTAAACTGACATCAATATTGGATAATAAACTGACTAAAGATAATTTTAAATCGAGTCCTATGTATATGTTAGGGTTGTCAACACAGACAGTGAGCCTTAACATTAAATAATTATTGAATAAAAGAATTAAGAACAAAGAAACCAAGTGTTGTTAGAAAATATTTAATAATAATAGTTTGTTTTTGTTTGAATTTTAAATGATGATTACATTAATCACCTCTAGCCTTTAACATAGTTTATAATTATAATAAGAGTGGTGGTCCTTATTATGTGCCAATGAGTATTATGCAATATTATGGAATTCTATGTCTATGCCCCCAACAAGAAACTAAAGGCAGATAAAGTATTCAGTTGTAAAGGAAATTACTATTCTAATTTTATTATGAAAGAATGTGAGATTTATTTTCACATTCGCAAATCCATTCATGAAGAGCAAGATACATATTTAGGGCATCTTTAATATTTAATAGGAAACTTAATTATAAATGAATATGAATTTGTTCGACTTTAATAAAATCAATTCATCACAATTTACGAGCATTAGGGCAGGCTTTACTGGAACTGAGAAGTAAACGGTACTGACATCTTATGAGCTATAAGAAAAAATGAATATGAAAGATAATGGCTTGCCGGTGATTTAAGAAGGAGGGCAGCTTGTGTTTACAAGTCTTTAATGCCCTATGAGGAGACCTGAAACATGGGGGAAAACCAGGCCAGGTCATAGCCACAAACCTTTGGTGTTCCAATTATAATATGAGCAAGTGAGGAAGTGCTTTCTTTCTATGGAATTAAAGTAATAATAATATCACCGAGAACAAGCCTACAAAACAGGAGATGGCTCACGTCAGCAATGTTCGGAAAAATGATGACTTGGTAATCATCATGATTAATGAATAAAACCCATTTATAAAGAATGCTCTACATGATGACCTGATCAAATTAATTAAAGTCAAATGAGATTTTAAGTAAAATTATTTTAAAGCATTATAAAATTATATGAATCATGCCCCAAACATCGTGCCCTTCCTGAATATTAATATACAGTAAAAACAATTTGAATTAGAATGTATTTAGCTGATTCCTTTATCGACCCTTTTTCAAAAACATTTTAACATTATATAAGAATAACTAAATATTGGTGAATATGAGAAAATAGCTGGGGCATAGATTAGAAATGGAGCTAATAATTTATTAGTAGCCAATTATAAAAATAGTAAACATTTAATAATTTCTTTTGACTCGATGATTAACAGAACGTATAAATTTAGTTCTAATGGGCGAGAATTACGATTAGACTTAATATTATATTATTTGCATAAAGCAAATGGAACAAAGGGGCTCATCGAGTCGAAGGATTATTGGCATATAATTAAAATAAACAACATTAATAAATCACATGATAAATATATATAATATAGTAAATGAACCACCAAGTAAGAAAGGAGAAAGTTAAATTTAAAGACTAGAGATTGAGAGAATTTATATAATTTAAAATAGCATAAATAAAAGGGTTTACACAGAGTATTACATTTATATAATGAAAAGAGCTCTTAAAGGGAGTGTAAAGTAAAGTTCGAAAACTGGCCAGAAAGTTTAAGGTTCATTATGGAAATATATTGCCCATTTCTTCTGGGCTGGTTCCCTTAGTTTACACGTCCGGGTTGGTAAAATGTAGGTACACATTTAGTTGATTACTTGAACAGCATTTTATTTGATTTTGACAGCATGATTGGTCCAGAAAGGATTTAGCAGCTTCATTAAAGAATTCAGAGGACTTCAGGAACCTCAGCCAGATTCCTATGTTTCAGCCCTTCACCATGATCGAAACACTATTTAAATTTTGAAACACACAGAATTTTGGCACTTTCTGCAACAAAGATGGCTTCCTTCTCCAAACTTTCCAGAGCTATATATACTGTATCTGATGCCTTCGGGCTAGTGCTTTCATTATCAATGTTACAAGTTTTTAGTTGTTTTTACATACATTCCTTCAATAAGGCTTTCAAGCTCATTAACTTGAATTCATTTTCTAATTGGAAAATGAATTTTTAAAATCAGAAAAATGATTTTAATTAGGAAATCCTTACAATTTAAATACTTGTCTTTTTTTCTAATTAATAAAACTGTACCTATTGTTTTTGGAAAGGGAAAATCTGAAAGCTTATCGAAAGAATGTAGCTTTTATTCATTAAAACTTTAACAAATTATTTAAAAATAAAATCAAACATTCCCGACGCAATGAAACTTTCGAACAATTATATATATTTAAATATTTACAAATATATACGCACAATCCACGCAGTTGTAATATATATAAATTCATGAATAATTTTATCATGAATTTATTAATAGAATTGATCAATTTAAATCTGAAAGAATTAATTTTAATACACATTTATAAAATAAGTTTCCTTTATGGAAATTAGCGTGGATTGAACGTATAAAGCTCCATTGCATTGGAAATTTAAGGTTAGTACTAGGGGTTTGAAGTGGTTTTATGGCTAGATGTCATGAAGCTAGGATCGAACTCAGATCCAACTGCTTCAATATATATATATAAAATTAAGTTCCAACCAGTAACCACCTAAACTTTCACAGTAAAATATGGTAATTAATATAATACCATAAAAAATGTAAACAATAAAAACTAAAAACAACATAAAATATATAACAAAACCTAATAATTAAACCCAAATAAAATAATCCAGTTAATATAAAATAAAATATACAATATAAACAAAATATAAATATAAATTAAACATATGGATTCCTAACTATATACATACATATTGAAAAACAACTATTAATCTAAATATATTATTCATTTTTATTATTTTTTATAATCTTTTAATTACTTCTATTCCTTATAAACTTAAACCTTATTTTTATTATCTCCACCTCAATAAAATATTTAATTTTATATTCATATAATTGTCATTTCAACAGTAATTCCTCTATTAATATTTTTTTAATTTTTAAATCGTATAATATCTATTATTTCCTTACACTTTTTTTTGTTAAAACGAATATTTTATATTTATTATTATTTTTTTTAATATCTAAAACCTAGAAAAATTGTAATCTTTTAAACTCATCCAATTTAATTTAACTTTTTTTAAAAAAAAAACATTTTTATTTTTTAAAAAATCTAATACACTATCTTCCTCTATTATGCATTATTTAAACTAAATATCTATACACACTAAAATTATATATATATATATACACACACTTTAATTTTTAGTATTATTATATAATTCTCTTATAAACTTATGAGTTAAAAACTTACAAACTTATGAGTTAAAACAGAGTGGTTTCCCTGTACATATAATTAAAAGGAATATTGAAAAATTAGAGTATAAGATAAATAAAAATGAAAAAAGTAAAGGGAAAAAGAAACATGAAAATAAATATATAGAAATTAAAACAAATAATAATATTATAGTGAATAAGTTTAATAAAATTATAAAGAAGATTAATAAAAAATGCAAAAAAATAATTATTACAAAAATAGTTAATAAAAAAAAGAAAACATTAAATTTAATAGATAAGAAATACATAGGATATAATAAAGATAATGAAGAAATAATTAAAGGAGTGTATGCAATAAAAGGCAAACAATGTTTAGATAATGAGATTCATAAAAAATATGTGGGAGAAACAAAAAATTCTATAAAAATAAGATTATGACAACATATATCACATAATAAATCAATGATATATATATATATATGAAGGAAACAGGACACAAATGTACACAAGGTTCAATAAAACTGATGTTATGTACAGACAATATTAAAGAAAGGAAAATAATAAAATCAATATGAATAAGAAAGATAAAACCAAAATTTAATAGAAATTCTGAAATTAGGATGAGATTGGTATCAATATAGTTCTTAAATAGAATATGTAGAGATAAATCTATAAAGAGAACCTTATTTATAAATGAAATATGGGTTGTAAAAATGGTTAAGTTACATAGGAGTATAAAAATGAATATGTTTATAGATATTAAATATTAAGAAAAATTTAGCATAATATTTACATATAAAATAATATAATATAAGTTTATAAGAGAATTATGTAATAATAAAAGTTAAAGTGCATAAATAATATATATATAAATAAAGTTTTAATGCATATAGATATTTACTTTAAATAATATGTAATAGAGGAAGATAGGGTATAAGATTTTTTACAAACAAAGTGTAAAATATATTAATGTTAAATGGGAAAAGTATTTAGAAAAAAAGAGGTTGACTAAAATAGATAATTATAGAGAGAGAATGAAATTGAATAATAAATTGTTGGAGGAAATTAAAATTGGAAGAGATGGAGAAAAAAATTGGAATTATATTAAAAGAAGGAATGTAGGGGGGGGAGAGATAGTATTACTAGATGATGAGGGAATAGAGTGTAGCTCTAGAGAAGAATTAGAGATAATTTTAAAAAAGTATGTAATAGATATAGAAAAGATGTTAGATGTGAAGGACAAAGTGGTAGCAAACATCAAAGCATATAGTAATGGGAATATTAGATTTACAGAAAATGAACTGAATGAGGTAGCAAAGAAATGGAAAAGTGAAAAGGCAAGAGGTTTAGATGGATGGGCAGCAGAGATGGTAATAAATTTATAGCATAAGAAAAAATTAAAACTATTATGTCAAAGGATCACAGAAAAGTAAACAATTATAGATGGATAGGGGTAACATTGGTTCTATATAAAAATTTTCCTATACACAGTGGCTAATAGGGTTGGAAAATGGATGGAGGAAAATAATATACTGGAAGAAATGCAAGGCGGTTTTCGATCAGATAGGCATATTGGAGATAGTTTATTTGCAGTTACACAACTTATGGATATGAGTAGGAATGCAGGCAGACAATTATATATGATTTTTATAGATATAGAGAAGGCATAAAATAGAGTAAATAAAAATAGATTATGGGTAAGTTTAGCAAATTTGGGAATGGAAGGAGCTTTAGTGGATACTACTAAGAAATTATATAATAATATATAATAATATTTACTATACATATCAATTAGGGTTTATAAAATCAGTTATAGATAAAAATAAGGTGGGACTAAGGCAAGGATGCCCTATGTCACCTATTTTGCTTTTGTTGTATTTGAAAGAAGTGGAGAAATAAAAAGACGAGGAAGAGGGATAGATATACCATTAATAGGTGGCAAAAGATTATATACATTATTGGGTTTTTTATTTGCAGATGATGTATTTTTGTGTGCAGAAAGAAGAGAAAATATGGAAGTTATGCTGAGTACATGCACAGGAGTGAGAAAAGAGATGGGGATTAAATTTTGTGAAGAAAAATCAAAAGTAATGATTAATACTGGGGAAAGAGAAGACAAAGAATTTTTATTGGGGGATATAAAGTTAAGTGTGGTGAATAAATATAAGTATTTGGGAATCATCTTAAGTAATCAGAAAATTATTTGGATGAATGGAAAAAAAATTGATAAGTTTAGCAAAGAAAAAAAAGGGATTGATAAAGAAATTAACAGTATTTTCATATAATAAATATGAGGTAGCTACAATTGTATAGAAGGGAGTGGCAGTAGCAGGGTTAAAATATGGTAACAAGGTGTTATGTGTTAGTAAAGGAGTATTATATTACTTTGACAAAATACAAAGATCATGTGATGTTTATTTGCTTAGAAGTAGGAAGACATGCATTAGATGCAGATGTATAGATCTTGAAGAAGGTAATTCAAGGAGAAATGGAATGGTCAAGTTTTTATATGAAAAATGCAAAAAGCAAAATGAAAATGTTTGGGAGATTGCAGTTTATGGATAATAAAAGAATAGCCAAAATCATATTTAATTGGGTTATAAGTAAAGGGCAGGCAACAAGATTGGTAAAAAAGTGTAATGTGGTATACAGAAGATTTGTATACTTGTACAAAAAGTGGGATGATTGTGGTAGGAGAATTGTTGAGTGTTATAGCGTTAAGGAATGGGATAGAAGAATCAATGCATTAATAAAGAATATGGAGTTGGAAAGATGGAGAACTAATATGGAAAGTAAAAACAAGTTTAAATATATGTACAATTAAACAGAATATTGTGTGTGTTAATTTATGATAATAGCAAGAAAGGTAGTTTACTGTTTAAGGTTTGAATGGGATCTTTAGCAACAGGGGATTCCACACATAAATGGAAACATGTAGGTGATTTGGCCTGCAAATTGTGTGAGAAAGATATAAAAAATATTAGGCATATGTTAATTGAATGTAATTGCCTGAAACCAAAAAGGGTATAAATAATAAAATTATGGAAGAATAAATATAAACAGTGATTATACAGAAAGTGGGTTGTTGATTTTTATGCTGGGTTTAAGAAAATATAGGGGGGATTTAGGTATAAAGGTCATGGAGTTGACAAATATTATGTGGAAATGGGATGATGCAGGATATGGGAAAACTTATGGTGGGTAATGGGAAGGGAAGGTAAAGTGGCTAACAGGATTCTCTGGGCATAGTTGCTGAGAGATAGGAGAAGTCACAGTACATCACAAAAAAAAGAAAAACATTTTTTTAAAAAGATTAAAGTAATTAGGGTGAATTAAAAAGATTACAATTTTTATAGATTTTAAGAAATAACAATAAATATAAAATAGTAGTTTTAACAAAAGAAAGAGCAAGGAAATGCTAGATATTTCATGATTTAAAAATTAAAAAGAATATTAATAAAGGAATTACTATTGAAATGACAATTATATGAATATAAAACTAAATATTTTATTGAAGTGGAGATAATAAAAATAAGGTTTAAATTTACAACAATAGAAGTAATTAAGAGATTAGGAAAAATAATAAAAATGAATAAAATATTTAGATTAATAGTTGTTCTTGAATATGTATGTATATAGTTAGAAATACATATGTATAATTTGTATTTATAGTTTATGTATATTGAATATTTTATTTTATATTAACTGAATTTTTTTATTTGAGTTTAATTATATTTATTTCAGTTTTATTGTTATATATTTTATGTTGTTTTTAGTTTTTTATTGTATACATTTTTTACGATATTATTTATATAGTTATGTATTTTATTTTGTTCATTATATCACAGCTCTGAAGAAGATTATAGGACTGTCAAAATGTAGGTGTATGTGTATATATGTACAATAACAGGTTTTTGCTAAGAAGTATTCAATATGATTTGGATAAATTGGATTTGTATAAGATATTATAGCAAAAATAAAGGAAAAGGTGATTTTGATAATATTTTTGAATAAGAGTTATCACAGTTTAAGAGTTTGAAGTATATTACCATTAGCATTTTCATTGTTCCAAGTTCATTTTGAATGTGAACGCTAACATAAAAACATTTTGAAACCTAAGATGAGATTTTCAATTTGTAAAAGAACCTATATTTTAAGCAAAGTAAAATACACTACCTAATGTAAAATTTAATTTAATATAAGAACCTTGTCTATTAATAATTATAATTATTTATTATGTTGTCTATAAGAGGATATACTCTGTAGAAATCTCATAAATATGGTAGCTATGTGACCTATCATTTTTGTCATGTTGTCCACTATCTTTTGTGTAGCCATATCCTGTGACTATTCAAAAGATTACAATGGGTAGGGTTTTTGGTGTCCAATTTGGTGGGCTTGATTGTAAGATTTGTTTTGTTCCCACACATTTTGGACAGTCATCAGGTTTCAATATGTGTGAAAATAGCATTTTGGATATACTTGTAAATTAGATAGATGAAAACTACTCTTTCATTCATGCCATGAATAGATAGCAATTCACATAAATAAATGTGTTAAAAAGTGAGAGGCAATTCATTTCTAAAGCATACTAATTAAATAACTCATCAACATTGCTGGAAATGGAGCCCAATCATATTCAAGAGCTAGATCCCTAAGTCATCTTATCCCAGCACTATTAATGTGTGCTGGTTAATTTAATAATAAGCTTTATAAATGGATGACTACCCATTCTTTTAAAGCATTTATTGATGTGAGATTATTCATAGTGCATGAGTGAAAGAGTAGTTTTTTTCTATTTAATTTACGTATATATTTAAAGCATTATGTTATTTAATAATTGCATGTATATACAATAATATATTTCATTATCTCAGATCTTTAATAATTAATGTTTTATCTGCCTTGGGGTATATGAAAATAAATTATGTTCCGTTACCAGCACTTTTGTATTGGTTTATTTAATATTAAGCTTTAGTTAGAAATGGGTGTCTGCCTATTCTTTTGAAGTGTATGTTGATGTAGAAACCTATTCATAGAGCATGAGTGGAAAAATAGTTTTCTTCTACTTAATTCACCCACACATATATAAATATGTAATAATTAATAATATAGTAATTTATATATACATAAAATTGTAGAAGGAATTACTTTACACATGTGATATAAAATTGGCTTTCACTTTCTCATCAATAATTATGTTAAAACCATAGGCATATATATTTTAATGGATAAAAGAGATCTGCAGATATTGTCAACTTTAAATCACCTGAGAGAGCCACTAGTATAATTTTCAAATTATGGAAAAATAAATATGAAAAAAGTGATTATACAGAAAGTGGATTATTGGTTTTTATGCTGGGTTTGGGAAACGATAAGGTGGATTTATATATAAAGATTATAGAGTTGACAAAGATTAAGTTGAGGAAATAAGATAGAGCAGAATGTGGGAAAACTTAGAGTGGGAAATGGAAAATTAAGTGTCTAACAGGTTTATCTGGGCATAATTGCTCAGATATTGTTGACTTCGTTTAAAGAGAAGCTACAGTACATCACATCACATTTTTATTTATATTAGCAAATGGGTTGTTTATTCTGTTACCAAGTAGAATCAGGCCTTGATAGATGTGCTCTGTACTGATCATTATAGAAAATTCAAGTTTCCTGGTGAAGATAACCAAACCTCAACAACAATTACTAATATTTCTATATATCTGATAGATCACAGAGAATCACTTGATTCTTTAAAAGAATGTAATAACTATTGTATATAATGATACCTTAAATTTTATAATAAATAATGAGAAAATTCTAGACCAAAATTGAAACACATATTTATTATTAATAATTTAATATTCTTGTTATACTATAAATTAGCTTAAATATCTTAACAGACATTTTTTCAAAGAATTCTTTTATTAATTATTTGATATATGTACAATTAAAAGGTAAAGCATTATATCCATTTTATATATAATCATTTCAGATTTTTACAAATTTTTTCGATAATTTATTTCATTAAACTCAAAGCTGATAGTTATACCATTAAAACCAAACCATGGGTGTCCATGCAAATATTTTAAACATCAATTTCTCAACACTCAAATTCAATGTGATTATATTTACATAAGGTTGTAAACAATAATTAGTTTTTGTGTGTAAGAAGAAACAAAAAACAGTAATATTTTCAGATTTTCTTTCTTTTTTTTTTGCTTTTATATGACTTTCCTCGATCATTTCTATCATATCACAAACATCCATAAGCACAGAAAGCCACATAAATCTCTTTTACATTGCATGCATTTCACAAACAATGTTTCCTCATCAGTGAGATTAAGGCATGAAACATTGACAACCTGATTTTCATGTCAATTTCAAGCAAGGCATAGTCTTTCTTGGCCCAAATATTCACTAGTACAGCAGTTGTGAGTGAGTAAATAATATGTTTATAAAAAGCATTGCAGAATCTTTCATTCTAGCTGTGAAGGAAAATATACAGTGAATTTTAAAATAGTAGGATAATAATGGTAAACTAATAAATGATGACATTAATAGAACAGAAAGTTTACTTCAAGCAACTGTTCAAAAACAATCACGCCACTTAGGCTTCATATTGAAACAAAGAACAATTCTGCCTCAAATTTTTATATCAAAGACTTTATTTTAATTTAAGCTTGATACACTTTCCATGTTCATAGGCTAGTGGAAAACTAATAAGGTGGCACAATTGGTATGAGATTGCATTTTTAGTCACACTATTATGACACTTCATATTATATTGCATCCATATCATACATTTTAAGAACCTAATTGATTTATGTGGTTAAATTGCTTAGACTGTTTTTTTTTTCAGTTTCACTGACAACAATTGAGATTTGCTTGTTAATTGATTTTATATATTTGCTTACTAATGTTTATATTATAGATTTAGACAAGGGTTAATATTTGTTCTATATATATATATATATATATATATATATTAAAATATGTATTTTATATATATATATATATTAAACTTGTATTTTATAATGCCCAGGTAACTATATATATATATATATATATATATGTTTGCTGCAACAGCCTTTTCATCACTGAGTGTCAGTTATTCCAGATTGTTTTAAGTTCTGAGAGCAGATAAATGTACAATAGTATGTTTGATACATGTGGAAACTCTTATGTTGGGGGAGGGAAAACTCTCATTAAACTGGTAAATAGATCTGAATGGATGAGTCTGATTAGCTATATATTGTTGAAATTTTTATCATGCACTTATATGGCTAACATATTCTTGAAAAAAAAGGGGGTTAATTTTTTTCTCCCTGATATAGTGGAAATGCTTCAACTATGTTGCTATATCCTTTTTTTTTTATTTTGAATAAAAACTGTTATAGAGTGCACTAACCTAGACTCCTGCACAAAAAGTCAATAAATTTTGTTTATAGTAACCAATATTTAAATTTCTTGGTCACATTCGAAGATGTTAGGAATCCTATGAGAATCTAAGTTTGATTAAATTATATTCTATCCTACCACAAATTTTTGCGTATAGTCAGGACTTTTTTGTCATATAACATGGTGAAATAGCATCCTGGCACCTATTTAAGTATATTTTTAATGCTTCAAACATAATTAGATGAACCATTATCACCATACATAATTACAATCCATATTTACATAATTTGAACAAATAGAAAAAAATATGGTGTTTTATGAATCAGATGAAATATGTATAGATTCAAAATTAGCAGTCTCATATTGTGAGAAGTGGATTCATCCACATCCCCATTAGCCGTTCATGGCCAATGACTGATTATAATGATGCATGTGCAGCCAGTAATGTCTGATATTTGTGATTGAATGCACATGCATAGAAATTGACAATGTGTGGAATATTTAATTTCTTTATTTTTATGTAAATTGGACATTGTTATTTTTATTATATTTACTTATTAGTGTAAAAGTTTACCAAAAGTTTTAAAATGAAAAACAGTTCTAGTTACTTCTTGACCATCAGTCCTACTAATAAAAAGTCCAAAACGGTTACAGAAAATGTGGAAATATTGGTGCAAGTGGATGTTTCTGAATCAACTCAAGTGAACCTTGAGGTGCAAAGCCAAACTCAAAATAATTGGCCAGATTGCTGGTAATTGGATCAAAAAAATAATTTTTGCTTTAAATTTGACATGCTTCACAGCATTGGAAAAGGTGCTTTAAATTTCATTTAAATGAAATTAGAATAAACCCTGAAATCAACTCATTTTTGTCAATGCTTGGCATCACTAATCATAGAATTACTTCAATTTTCAAGTTCTTAGCCTTAGAGCCTACATTTTTAAATTACCTAGTAAAAGTAAATCTAGGAGCCATGCATACTTACTGGTTTCTCCACCACAAGAGGTTTCTTAACAACATTGACCCTACCTGCCCAATCTGCAAGAAGCATGATGATACGTTTGACCACATAGTTCGCTCATGTACCGGACTTGGAAGTATCAAACTTTTAATTTTTCAAAATACAAAAATTGATATTTACAGAATCCTCTCGCTAAAAGAATCTGTACAAAGTAAACAGTTTCCAATTATAAGAATGTCAGTATTTCTCACCCATTCTATCTGGAATGTAAGATGCAAATTAGTCTTCACAACTCCTTCACCAGACCCAGACAGTCTATTCATTTCTCTTTTAAACAAAATCAAGCATAAAGACATGACACTTTCCTCCAAGTTTCTATTTGAAGAAACCTGGAATCTATTCCAAATTCCAAAGCCCAATACATTTCCAGATAGCTGATAACACCAATCTATAAACAACAGGATTTATTCCATACCCAAGATTAATATCTCCATAAATCATCCACTACCAACCCAGTAGTGACATTATAGACTCCTGTTTAGTCAATGTACTGTAAGAAATTAATGCATTAAAAAAACAATATTTTCCCCAAATAAAATTCTTTTAAAACTAAATGAAATTAGAATATAATTTTCTTTATTAAAAAGCTTGACAAAAAATGAGTTCCAGCATCTTTTTTTTTATTAACAAAGAGAAATTCATTCACTCATAGCTATTTAGTAATTCCAGTATAATAGTTCAGATATCCTTTAATTTATTTTCAAGCAAGTGTATAGTTATGTTTACAATATATTATTTTTTCCCCATTGGAATAAATGAAGTGTTAAAACTCCTAAGGTCAGATTGTAGACATTACCACATTTTCAATAAGTGAGAAAACATTGAAGACATTTTTCAAAAATGTCACAGACATATTTTCTAAATTACAGCATATATTTTATTGAATCTTTGAATCATGTATAAATATAGATTCAACATCCCAGCTGGGTTTATTTGTAAGATGTGTTAAAAAAAGGTGTCCCATTAAAAAAAAAATTATATGATACATTAAAAGTATTTTTTTCTACTACAGCTTCAATATCTGATGAAACTTAATGTTATCATTTACTTTGAAGTCAAATGTGCTCATTAAAAAATAATATTAATATAGCTGGCAAAAAACCTAAGTTTTTTTTTACTTAAAAATTATTTGAAACAGACAATTTGTTTAATTTACATGGTTTTATTTGTGAGGAAAACAAATTTATAATATCACTGACAAAATATTATATTTACGTTTTAATTTTATTATTCTAAACAATTAGAGCTACGTCATAATAACTGTAAAGTAGTATTACTTTAAAAGTGAAATTTAATGATCAACAAAAATCAATAATTAAAATGCATAGTAATGAACTAGAAACAAAGTTAATTGTCTCTTATGAAGATAGCAGCATTCTGAGACCGCTGTGACTTCGAAGAAAAAAAGGTAACAGGAAAGTTAAGCATAGACCAAGAATCATTAAATAGAGAGTCAGGTGCAAGCAGTCTGTCTCTAACTTTGATTTTATTAATGACAGTAATAAAATTATTCAGAATTCCATTGTCGTTCTGGTGAAGTAAAAGCTTACATCTGGTAATCCACACTGCAAATAAGGGGAAAGGACCATTCTTATTTTTGAGAAAACACCACATTTAATAGCTTTAAAAATAAATGACTCAGATTTAAAATATATCAATCCACAAAGAGATGCTCTCTTCAAGTTTAATCTAGTTTCTCTGATCTCTAACTTTATTCTCCTCAACACTCCAAACATCTTCCTTATTTCATCCATCCATCTCAAATGTGATCTCTTTGTAGATTTTTTTATAATCTCTTGAAAACCAGTTTAAAACTTTTACTATCCATCTATTATCATCCCTTATAATCATAGGCCTAGCCCAGCTCTATTCAGTCTCTTAATTCTTCCAATGGTATCAGTAATAAATATTTGCTCTCTCACCCATGCAATTGGCTTTTGATACTTGTTGTTAGTTTTAACATGCATTTCATTCATACTTCATCGACTGACTTGACAACTCCATATAAACATTTGAAATACAGTCACTCTTCACATACATGTAGCCTAATTGTAAATATAGGGGATTTGAACTCAGACTTTAAAACATTCTCAACTATCCATACTACCTCATACCATTGACACCCATGGCCTCATACATGTAGAAAAGATAAAATAGTTACCAATATATGTATTTTATGCTAAACAAGCACTCATCAGTTGGTCCAGATTATCATCTCCCACACACATATATAACCAGTGCTCAGTTTATATTAAGTTAATGGAAATCCTTCATTCCATTCCAACTAACTCTTTAGCCATTCATACTATTGAAAATTTGATGATAGGAAGCACAAATCCCAAGTTGATGCCAATATTATTGCCATGCCAATGTTAACCTCAAATCATTCTCACTCCTCATGTATAGTGCTGGTTTAGCATTGTAACAGTCAGAATTGTCTATACACTGCAGAATTCAAACCCCAAACATGAAACTGAACATTCTAGGATGGGTTGCCTTCTAGATATACTAAGTTCGAATCTAAAGTCCAAATTTCACAGCGACACCTACGTGATAACACATCTGATGCTACTACTAGTATAACCTTTTACTGGTGCCTGGTGGTCAGGGAGAAACAAAAGACTCTATACTAAAATAAGTTTAGGTGGCTAATTAACATCTATGGATGTACAAAAGAAATGGAGAAATAGATATATAGACCGAGACAGTGATAGGAATCAATAAAATAAAATCAAAATTAGTTTTAAATGATTTCAAAATTTATTTAAATAGAAATATATATATAATGCCACTGTCTGCTTATATGAGACAGGGACGCGTATTGAATAATTGTTGGCATTACATTCCAATAAATGACAAAATATATAGACCGAGACAATGATAGGAATCAATAAAATAAAATAAAAATTAGTTTTAAATGATTTCAAAATTTATTTATATAGAAATATATATATATAATGCCAATGTCTGCTTATATGAGACAGGGACGCGTATTGAATAATTGTTGGCATTACATTCCAATAAATGACAAAAAGGTTTTAAAGCAAAATTATATATTCTATCTCTCAGGCTAATAGGATTACAATAATGTGCTTAAAGAGATGGGAACATATGCAAGGTGCTTTGAGTAATTATAACAGTTTAATAAAATATTTGGTATTACGGGTGATATAATATTTATTGATTTCGAGAATGGCACGGACAAAAGCTTACTAAGCAATAAAGTGGGGATGTGATCAAGGCATTTATTTGATAATAACAATTAAAGCAGATGGGAGGTCAGTATTGCGAATAATGAATTTATTAAAGTTGGAGGGTGTGACACGTTTAAGTCACGGATGCTTTGTAAAAATAAATATATACATAAAACAATAGTGAAATATTTGGAATGACTATGGAGGGCAGATCACCACTAACCCATAGGAAAGTGTTGTCATGAACAGCCGAAACTTAGCGACTGGATGACAACTGTGTTTAATTCCCAGGTGTGACATTTGAGTACACACTCTGCCTGGAAACTGCAGGAAGTGAAGAGAGAATGGACTTGGCTATGTAAAAATCCTTGCAAAAGCAAAACAAAGCGGTCTCAACAACCAATTCATTTACCAGCAATACTAGATGAATGTATATAAAATGTACTAAATGGGTTTTATTTGGATTAAGAGAAATGCCCAATCAAATTCCCAGAAATTCATTTAACAGGGTCCGCACATTCTTGATGTCAATGATGAATTTTGTAATTAAAGTAGAACACCGTATTTAAAATAGGAAAAATGCATGCTTGTGGGTTTGAAAAGTAAGCATAGGTTTATTTACACAATCATGCATTTGGGGACACATTTAATCATTGACCTCACACATACTCTCATATTAGGTCAAAATCAATAAAATGTAGATTTTAAACTATTTGATTATATATATATTAAAGAAGATTAGAATTGCCCTCAAACGAGTGATTTGTGAGATAATAAAAATGGGAATTATTATAAATTTAAAATATGCCTTAATAGTGGCATCTTATTTCAAGAAAGGAAATAATTCACTCAGTTATAGACGATTCTGACACATTATCATAATAAAATAAAAGAAAGCTTTATAAATAGAAAATATTAACCCAAGGATAGAGAGCAAAACTGTTGATTATATTGAACATGTTTAAAGAAGTACATAATAAAGTTATGTGAAATAAAAAAAAAACAATTTAGAATACCTATAGCATGTTAGTTAGGAATCACAAGAGCTCTTGGGTTAATTTAGGTTACCTCTGGAGAAGCATTTGCAGGTAGATTGATGTTCGGCAGGTGTTATAATTCAGCAGCAAAATCTGGAATGTTCATATTTTTGGCAGCAGCAGTTCCGGGGTTCCTTACATGATAGCTTCCAATGATCTAGAGCAGCAGACAGCCAATCCTAAGGGAAATAGACTCCACACCGCCTCTACTCCGACATGTTAAGGTTAGTAATTTGTGTGGTAATCATGGTAAATTAATTTGGAGATGAAAACTCGGCTTCAAATATAAGTTCACAGGCACATAGCTAAAATCTCAGGAAAATATATTTTGAAGAATATTTTACTAGAACATTTCATCAGCAAATGACCAAAATAATTTTGGTTAGAAACATTTCATCAGCAAATGACCAGAATGGAGAGCAAAAGAAAACCCTTCCTTTTATAGTAGAATTGAACAATAGAACTGCCCTGGAGCATTACAAAAATATATCAAACTTATCAGCTGTAATTAAATCTATCCGAATGTCTAAAGGAATTTAACAAAATTTTAATTAAATTCTATTGTTAATTTCCTTGTCGACATTCAAATTACAAACTAGATTTAATTAAAAATTACTTTTACTAATTAAAGAAAACCTTAAGTGGACATCTGCTGTTTTCTTAGATAATAATTACAACATGAAATAAATAAACTATTGTCCCTCATTTATTTTAACAGAAATATTTGGAATGATTTTTATTAAATTGAAGAAAATGATTTTACTTTTTCAATTGCAATATTTGAATCTATCTACTAAATGAATATGAGTTTTATTTTATTACGACTGTAATATATTTTTGTAAATAGATTCAAGCAAAATAACTTTAATTAACAATTTATAATTTTGATATGAGTTTTAAAAGGCATATCATAGTGTGTGCACAATTACAACTTATATAACCTACTTTTTAAATAAATCTAAATTATGTGAACATATACATAATCCATAATATTTTATTTATTTGGGCATGAATTATACTTATATATAATACGAGCATTGTATTCATGGTTTAAAATTAGGCGGGATTTTCAGTATATAAGCGTATTGCAGACACATTATGATACATTGGGGTTCAAACTAAGGTATGAGGTAGGAAATAGGTGAGAATAGGTGAAACAAAGATCTGCAAAGCAGACCTTACTGTTTCAGCATGATATATGTATATTGGTAATTATTTATCTTTTCTACATGCATGTGGTCATGTGTATCAGTGGTATGAGATAGTATGGATAGTTGAAGGATTTTAAGCCAATAAACATTACATGATCATCATTTCTTATGCTTGCTTATAACTGCTATTAAAACAGACAAACTTCTCTATGCATATTGCCACTCAGTGCAAGCCAGAGTCAGAAAGCTTATGCATAAAATCCTCATCTAATGCCTACTCATCCAATATCCCCAGACTAGTTTCTGGCTTGTAGCCTTTGTCAATAAGGAACCTTGGATCTGAGAGCACTGCACCTAGATCTTAATCAGTGAGGAGCCTTGGATCTGAGAGCACTGTACCTAGATCTTAGGGTCCTAAGATATAGATGCAGCACTCTCAGATCCAAGGCTCCTCACTGACAAAGGCTACAAGCTAGAAACTAGTCTGGATCCTAAGATCTTGATGCTTTCCTTTAGATTCAAGGCTCCTCACTGATGAAGGCCACAAGCCAGTAACTAGTCTGGGTATATTGGATGAGAAGGCACTAGATGGAGATTTTATGCACAAGCCTTCTGGAATCCATTAATTACTCTGGCTTGCACTATTTTAATAGTTGAAGTGTATTTGAAAGTCTGAGTTCAAATCCTCTATATCTTCCATAAAGTGTAAAAGTATCAGAACCATAAGTATGAACTGGTAAAATACATCTATTTAAAAATGAACTGGTTAAACATATATATTAAAAACCCTTCCTATTTAATGATGTAGGCATATTTCCTTTTAAAATTAATGTTTCAAACACTCCATCAATTTTGATTAATTTCATATATTATGTTTTCACTTATATGTATACACCTGGGTCTCTTTTTACGCGGACTTATTTAACATGATTTTGAAGTTACGCGATTCATGTTTCACCAGAAGTCGAACTCTGATAATGTGCTATTACTTTAAATAATAAATTTCGCTCACTTACATTATATTGAAAGTAATAGCACATTAATGGAATTCGACTTTCATCTTAGTAATTTCAATATTTTCAGTGCTTTATAATAGTAAGATTTTATGCAATAATGAAATTAAAATCATGATTTCCACATTTTATGTATACACACATTAAATTTTACAAGATTATAATGTAAATTTGCTCAAACATTGTGCGTGTTAATTTTGCATTTTAAATCACATTCTGTTTTTGCTTTTTAAAAAGAACACAATCACTTATTAATCATTTAGACTTTCAATAGGGTTCAATGCGAATTCGCCTCAGCAGTTTTGGATCGCTCTAAATCAGCCATTTTTCTGAGCTACGGTAATGATAATATACCATTGGAAAACTTAGCAAAATTCCCGTAAGATGCTGCCCTCTTTTGAATTATTTTACAAGTAAAAAATCAATACTAGGAGTGTTTAAACTTTAACAAGAGAAGAAGGCCAATGCTGATTGGCTGGTAAATCCATTCTCGATGCTTATTGGCTGATGATCCGATAAATATTTTTTCACCGCTGAAAATGAAAATATATGTTTTAGAGTGCTTTTTTATTATTTTTCGTACATATTATACATTATGTTCATAAAATCTGCTGAAAATATAGTTATTTTACAAAAGTAGTAAGGTTTTATTAAAAAATTGTATACTTTAAAGGATTGTAAATTGAAAAAGAAACCAGCAATAGCATAATTTTGACATCCTGTCAAGAGTTTAGATTGCCCCAAGCTGTTTATTTGATTTTCAAACAAAGATTAATGTTTTAGAATATTTTTCTAGCATTTATACACATATAATGTATTTTGGTTTAAATAATGCTGAAAATATAATTATTTTTAGAAAAACGCTAAGATTTTGGTAAAAAGTTCTTAAAAAATTTGTAATGTAAATCTGGGAGGGATATAAATGATGTGTGCATTGCTTGTAATTTGCTCCTAGTATTTTTTTTGATTTTTCCACTTTTGAATATTTCTATAAAATACAAATCAAAATATATTTTTGAAAAAACTTTTGTTTATTTTCCTAACATTACAAATAATTAATATAGTTTTTGCAAACGAAACTAAAATTCATATAATATTAAAAGTTGAAAATATTTCTATCAAAGAGTTTATAAATTGACCAATAAAATTTGAGAGTTTTATACCTCAATTGTCCAATAATGAAGTGTCCTTCTGAAAGGTTAGTGTCTGCAAGTTTATTTTTAAAAGGTGAGTAATAGCAATGGGCACAATTAAATTTGACAATTAAAAATTAAAATCTGATTTTTAATTGTAATTAACAATTTAAAAATTACTTACAGCGACTTGAAATTAATGTGATGTAAAATGAAATTTGATTTTTAAATGGAATTGAAAATTAAAAAATTAAAGACAAAAGTAAGAATTTAATTTTTAGTTGTTAGTTTTAATTAAATTTTTCCCAGCAGTGGTGAATAATTTATTATCATAAGTCTAAGTTCATAAACAATTAATAAAATTATCGTCTCAAAGATTAATTACTAATTACGTTGTCAACAGAAAACCATTAACACAACATGAGAGTGAACTTCGCGCTAGTTGTATTTCCTCTGGCAAGAATCTCATTTTTTACCAGTTTGCTGATGAACGTGTTTTTCGTCTAATAGCGAGAATAATTAAAATGTGTATAAAAAAATGTAAATTACTGTACTGTCAATTATGCATAAAAATGTATTATTTTGAATAAAATTAAATATTATAGTTAAAAAAGTTTGTCTTGTATCAATTTTTTTCAAATTTGAAATTTTTTATTAGTCATATTTTATTTCCTTATTTTTTTTTTTTGTGCAAATTTTAAAGTAATTTTACATTGGTGCTTTGCTTTTACGCGAATTTTGAAAAATCACAGACTGCATCCCCCTTTTCAATGTAAGTTACATCTATTTTTGCACGATTTCATTTGCGCGTGTTTTCTGAGGAACCTATCTATTGCATAAAACAAGACCCAGGTGTGTATATATATATATATGTAAGGTGACAAAGAATTTGCAGTTGTTAGCTTCTTCTAATATAAAATACAATAAGTCAGAATACCAATCAGTAGGTTTTTCACTTTTCTAAAAAAGATACAGCAGGGTCTGCTATTATAAAAAGCATGCTATTGGACTGAACATGTAAACAAACAAGACAAGACAAGATGACCCTAAAATCAAAGTTTTTAATAATGAATAGAGCATAAATTTTCACATTAGGGCAAACCCTATTTACATAAAAATATATAATCAAATGGCCTCATTGCTCAGGAGTTCACAAAAAGTTCAAGAGTGAGAAGTAACAGTATTATGCATGATCCATGGAATGTTAATAATAATGAGCCATTATTGTTTTTGGTTGTCTGCTTTTGTGATCATCCATTACATCTTCTCACCCATTTTTGAACCTCTTATGTCTCTCAAACACTCTCTTCATAATATCTTTACCATATGCCACTTACAACAGTTCTAAAGTTTCCGGAGCACATTTGCTAATACATTGCTCAAAATTTCAACAATCCATTTTTACATCAAAGTATATGCATGAATATTCATGATATAAGTTGTCTCAAAGAAATTACAAAGAAACACAATATTGATTGTTTTTATTGGGAAAACATGATTGAGAAAAGATTGCAATAGATAACTAAAATTAAATAAGACGTTGAGTATTTAAAAAGAGAAGTTTTCTGCTAATTGTAAAAGATGACATCACAAAATATCACATAATAAAAAATAATAGATCAGCATCATCTATAAATGGATGCTTTAGTGATCAACAGATTGGTTTATAGAGTCACTGTAAAACTTATTTCTTGCATTCATTATAAGATTTATAAGACTGCGATGGAGTAACTGGACACATTGCTAGAAGAGACTGTAATAGACGATGATTAGTTTAAATGTTAAACTGGATTCTAAGAGAATGGAAAAGACCTAGAAAAAGTTCACATGTGGATAGATGGATGAAATAAGGAAGTGTTTCACGCAGATGTGGAGAATGATGATTATTGTTCTTATTATTATTTGTTTTGTCGTTACATAATTTTTTTACCTCTTTGAATTGGAGAGATCATACTCATTTACGAATCATTTACAAATGGTTAGTATGGTGATATATACCGCATATTACTTTTAATTCTTTTTCATACAGTAAAAATCCTTTATTAATTATTTTGGTATGTAGTTATATTTTAACTAGAGGAAAATTATAATAATTAAAATAAATAAAAAAAGAATACAAGTTAACATATTTAGAAATGATGAAATAAGTTTTAAATCACTTCTTATTCAATAAATATAATTTATATATATAAATAAGTAACACAAACACATTTTTGTACACATAATATAGTGATTTAAAAATAAATGAACTCATATTAAGAAAGACTGTTGATAAGCACTGGGAAATGTCAATCATTTATTTTAATATGTTGAGTTTTTTTCTTCCTTGCAACTTCTTGCAGAAAATGACGCAATTAGAAAAGTACTCTTAAACGAAATAAAATAGCATCTAAATATCTTACAAGTTTAGATGTTGATCTGCTCGAAGTGCTAGAAAATAATGTTAAAAAAAATAAATTAATGACACCCAATTTTATTAAATTTCAAATATTATAACACACGTTTATTTAAATAACTAAATGAGATGTCTTAGTAAACAGTAATTGCTTCGGAAAATCGTAATTTCTAGGCTAACAATTATTGAGCAATTATCAGAAATGGGGTATATTTAATAAAATACCCCGTGTAATGCTTCTGTGTTGCAGTTAATGTAACCTATTGCCAATACTACGCTCCACAATACATAGGTTTATTGATATAGAATTTAAATTATACTGTTTGGAATTTAAACATTATATATCTTTTATTTCTCACTAGATCATCAAATTTTCAATCATAGTCGGACTTGATACTGTAGTATGGTTTTGGTGGGGTGATGTGATGTATTTGGCTTCTCCTTAAACGAAGTCAAGAATATCTCAGCAATTATGCCCAAATAAACCTGTTAGCCATTTTATTCTCCATTCCCCACTCTTAAGTCTTCCCATATTCTGCCTCATCCCATTTCCACAACATAATCTTTGTCAACTCTATGGCCTTTATATCTAAATCCCCCTTATCTTTTCGCAAACCCAACATAAAAACTAATAACTCACTTTCTGTATAGTCACTTTGTTCATGTCTATTCTCCCAATAACTTCATTATCTGTACCCTTTCTGCTTTCAAGCATTTACATTCAATCAACAGATGCCTAATATTTTCTATACCTTCCCTACACAATTTGCACACTAAATGGTCAGTAATAGGCTGACACTAGCGACACATTGACGATTTTTTTCTATAAGAAAAGATTATTTCAGTTAATGGATCCATCATCCACAATTTGGAGAAATTTTATATAACACTTTTTCATTGTCAGCCCACATAGCTGTACTAACTTTTCAAATATAATCCATATAAAATCAACAATGATCAAATAACTGGGTTAGTCTCTATTCTTTTGCTATCTTTGTGTAACTCTTAGTGATTTATAGATGCTAGATGGCAGTGCTATAGCTAACATTATAAGATAGCAAAATGTAGAGAGAATAAAAGGTTTGCTAATGAATTAAAATATGTGTATGCTAAGGTCATATGATGTTATGTTGGATTTAGTTTTTTTTTTTTTTGGAAGGAAAAGCATATTAATACTCTTGTCTGTTCCATATGAAAAAAATGATAACATTCTAAAAAATATATTTTAAAAGCATTTTCTTAATTCTAAGTTTAAAGCACTATGAAATACTGACTTCATAAATTTATTAACAATTGAGGATATTGTGACTTCTTGAAATTCAGAGTATGATTTTTAGTTCAATGAGAAAACAAATAGTTACTTGCAAATACATTAAGACTGAAGGTTTAAATTCTAATTTGTAATTGCTTTTAATATTTATGCCATGTTCATCTGTTTGAGTCATATAAAATAAAGAATACTCTTCAGTAATTAAGAGCTAAACTTCAGATGATACACTGTGGCAACAAATACTAGTAGAACCTGCACTGAAAATTACAAAGGTGTGAGTAGTCCAGAATTTATGTAATTACTATAATTAAGCCCAAAATCCATGAGAACAGTATTACAAATATTTACCATATAAAACTAAATTGTCCAAGCACTTTACTACTGTTACACAATGATTTATTTACCATCCTTTTCTTACCGTTTCAATTATCCCAGCAATCTTCTTCAGAACTTTATATCTCCTAACCTCAACTGTAAATAAAGCATTGTGTAACAGTGGTAAAGTGCTTGGACACTTTAGTATTGTATGGTATACATTTGGCAATGCAATAACAAAGAGTAATTATTATTACAGATATTTCCAATATTCATCCAATTCTGTTTATAAAAAATAAGAATACTTTTCTTCTGTACGTTAAATGTTAAAAGTGTAATGACATAAACAATTTGTAAATAGCTGCAAACAGTACAACACAATCTATTGATCCTTCTGCAATGATATACATTAGAAATGTATTTGATCTACCAATTATTCAAGTGGACAACAATAAAAACAATAGAGCAGTAAATATATAAATAAAAAAATTAATGTAAATAAAAAAAGATACAAATGCAAAGTACTTTGCTTTGTCAAGCGTTGTTAGCCAAGAAGTCATCACAGCTGCCTTGCAAGCAAGTAGTTGGTGGCAGACAGTTGTGGGTTCATGTCTGGTCGATGCTATGACATATGAAAAAAAAAGTACTTAGCTTTTTCTGCTAGTTATATAAAACTGGTTTTAATCTGAAAGTCGATTTAATATCAACTTTTGTTATCAGATGTGTGTTTTTAAAAATATTGAATTGAAAACAATCTACAGATTCATTTGTTGTTTAAAATGTAGTAGTGTGTTTCATACCTTTTTACCTCACCTTAAATGCTCTCTCTGCCATTCTGAACTCTTGAAAATCATTTGAAAATGTTCTTGTAACTAATGACTTCATTTATTTCAAATATTATTAGCAGCAGTTTGCCTCAATTTGAAACTAAATTTAATGCTAGCATATTGTATAGACAATTACTAATAGTCCTTTTCTATCAATAATTTTACCTTTTTTGCATTAATTGTGATAAATTATTAAATGTTTGGCCATTTAAAAAAAGAAAATATTTTTATTGTTTTAAATATCTTTATTCAGCTTAGTGCTTTCAATACTATTAGTATCATAGTCACAGCTTTAAACAATTAATTTTACAAAAGATACATCCTATACGTATTTGTTTGTTGTTTATAAAATTTGCATAAAATTAAATTTGTTGTTTGATTTATATTCAAATGTATATTATTTGATTTATATTCAAATCTATGTAAAAGATTTACAGTGCCCATTTTTGTTAGAGGTATGCTAGCCTACAAATGTGAAAGAAATCATACACCCTAGTTCATTAATCCCTATGTGCCATAAATACACAAGGCTGTAAGCTTTTTTCCACAGAAACTTAAAATTATGCAAATTCATAGTAGATCAGTGAACAATATAGAGTCATACACAAAAATATTGAATAAATATGGGGTATAATATCCCAAAAAAATAAATACTACAATAGAAAAATTCTATAACAAAGTTAAGAACCCATTGCATTTCTGTTTTGAGAAGAAAAAATAGATTAGTATTCTTACATGACAGAAATCATGCAGGGATTAAGAAACATGTGCCAATAAATATAAGTTTTCAGTTGCCTCCTTCTTTAAATAAATTGATAAACAACTCTAAAGATAAGATAATGAGAGATACTGCACATCAAGTAGTATATAAAATAACAGACTGCACATCAAGTAGTATATAAAATAACATGCAAAAGTTTGAATTGCTCAGATGCATACTACTGAGAAACTGGGGCTCATCTGTCCATAAGACTGACCCAACACAATTACTTATATAACGGCAAAAAGAAGTAATGAATATTTATTAATATTTTTGAACAGATCAGATCATGAATCCAATCTCTCTAAGGCAGACATTATATGCAGTGAGAGAGGTAACAGAAAGAGAAAGGTGAAATAGGCACAGACTATAGTCAAAGAAAGCACATGTTAAATAAAAAAAGAAGCTAGCATTCCTCTATCCAAAAAATGGTCTCTATAGCATCATGTTACATAGATTTTAATATAAATAAAACAACAAATTTGCATTTTAATGAAATTAATTGTATAAAACTATGACTATAATACTAATAGTATTGAAAATGCTAATCTGAATAAGGAATGGAAACCTTTTCTGTTTTTAATTGGTCAAACATTTATTAATTTATTATAATAGTATTTTTATAAATGATGTTTATTCTTCTTTGTAATCATAAAAAAAAAGTGTAGAAATATTTTTTTTATTTCTTTAATCTTCATCAGATTTTTAACAATCTTCTTAACATCCCTAATGAACAGTATTCATAAAGGTTTGTTCCATCTATTAATATTACCATGTTTCTAATTTCTATCCTTTTTATTTCTAAGGTAAAACATTATCTTTAATTCAATACTGAAAAAAATAAATCTTTGTCTCAAACAACCTTGAAAAATTTGAAATGTACAGATTACTTTGCATGTGCAAATATTAATGTGACTATTTGGATTTTGGACTTCTTAACACAACTATGATTGACTATCAGTTTTTATTTAATTACACTTAAAGTTTATAGTTCTTTTAATAATATTAGTTATGTTACATACTGCAATTATCTTAGCAAGATCGTAACCTTCACCCTACTTTAGAGCCATCTAAATATAATAACAAGTCTCTCCATACAGTAGTATCATCCATTGTAAGTCATTATAATCAAAGAATGATAGGTTTTTGCATCTGAAACCTTATTTATTCTAGTGTCTACTCATCCAACATTCCAACTTATTCAATATTCCCACCCTAATTTCTAAATTATGCCTGTCATCAGTGAGGAGCCTCACATCTGAGAACACTACACCTAGATCTTTGGACCTAATGCAACCACTCTGACCTTTGATCTTTTTAGTTAACTATAAACCTATGAGCCCCCCCAAAAAACACAATAATATTTTTAATCACAGTCTTGTAAGGGAATACAGTTCAATATCTATACAATTTGCTTTGTTTTTTAATAAACACAGTCACCAATATTCTTTGTCCAGGATTGGTTATTATACCAGTACCAAGTCATATGATCTCCATTTCTTATGCTTACACAATCTGTTAAAACAGTAGCTGATCTGATGAACTATGATTCTCCTTTATCAAAGTCAGTAACCTCTCAATCACTATGCCCAGAGAAACCAGTTAATCATCTTACCTTCCATTTTCATTCCTCATCCTATGTTCTTCCCATATTTTTCTCTATTCTGCTCCATCCCATTTCCAATATCATCTTTGTCCACTCTATGGCTTTTATATCTAGACCCTCCCCTCCATCTCTTTCCAAACCAGCACAAAACCAAGAACACACTTTCTGAATAATCACTTTGTTTATATTTATGGCTATCTAGTGCAAGCCATAATAATCAATGTTTGTGCATCAATATTCCTACCTAGTGCCTACTCATCAATTATTTCCAGACTAGTATTTTAACTGATTGCATAAGCATAAAAAACGGTTGTCACATGATCCTTTAGGGCTATGGTGTGTATATTTGATTAATCAGCAGATACCAGATGGTACAGTGCTCTTAAATTCTGATCTGCAGATAAGTTTCTGGTTTTTGACCTGTCATTAAAATGTAGAATTTTTTTCTCATGTGTCATAGCATCAACCAGGAAGCGAATCCGCTAATCCGGGGCAACTGCTTGTAAAGCAGCTGTCGCTGACCTCTCGACTACAAAGTAGCATTTAAGAATGAACTTAAATACACTTAGATAAAATCAAATATTGATTTGGAAATAGGGATTTTATTGTACAACACCAACCTATGGCAGTTGATGATTCAAGTTTGCATTAAATCGTTCTAAAGAATATTGGCAATAATTACTTTGAAAACATCAATAAGCATATGAAAAAGTTGTGCGATATTTTTTCCTAAGCTTCTTTTATTTTTTATTCTTTGTGCTACTGTATGGAGAGTTTTGCCTGTTTAAATTATGTATTTATCAATAGTATTCAATTTCAGAAGCAAGAAACAAAAATATCACTTTTAAATTTTTAACTTAAACAATATAAATCCATAATTCAATGCAAATCATTTTTTGATTTTAAAAAAATACTGTTTTATAACAAATATCTTCTTTAGAAAGCATTGTGATGTTTAATTTAAAATGTTTTAATAGTACAAAAACGTCATTTTCACCAGTAATTCATTCCAAAACAAGAATTAAATGGACCAAAAGAAATAAATACTTTTACCCTTTGGGAACACGAATCTATTATAAATGCCTCCAAATATTCAATATCTTAAAAAAGAAGCTAATCTAGCTTGTGAATGTATGACAGTCATATATAGAAAATATATTTAATTGGTGGGACCTTAAGCCAATAAACACCACATGACCACCACCTCTTATGTTTGTGTATAACTGTTGTTAAAACAATGGTAGAAAGCCAGACTCTGGATTGTTGGGTCCTAGTTCGATTCCAGTACTATCACCACTAGCACTCAACTTCTTAGGAATCCATGAGCAATAAAGCTATTCAAATATATTTTTATATATGATGAGGTTGTGTTTTAATATAAAATACTGTTTGGAAACTTGAACATAATAAAATTAGCACCAAGATAAATCTATAATTATTTTGCTATGGTGGTGAAGAATTTTGTAGGTGACTTGATTTCCAAAACCAAGTAAACATTTATTTACCAAAATAAATAGTCTGGGTCAGCTGATGAGTCTAAGTTCAGCACAAAATATGCATCTTGGGAATCGTGGAATTTTTTCACATGTCTTTGGTCATATGTTTATAATTACATCTCTTTACAAAGTGTTAAAAGTGAATAAAATCAGTCCTACCTTGCATGAGAATGGAGTAATGAAAATTATACTACAAAATTATTATTCATTATTGAATAATCTCTAGTCTAATAAATGAATTAATAAAAATTATCAAAATACATACTCACTTTATAATGGTTTTAAAAAATATGTATTTATAGTCTTTGTAATCATAATCTATTTCTCTGGCTTAAATTAAACTTCCCATAAAATCCTGTTTGATGATGAAAAGCTTGTAATATATGCTTCAATTATTTTAACAAGAGCATCTACTCCAGGGTCATATATTCTAGATCACCTACTGTTAGTTTAAGAAATGAATGGATATAAATTAAGTGATACACAGTCATAAAAGTAAATTTCCAGTGTAGTTATTTTTGTTTTAGTCTGTAGAAACTAGGTTTTATTGCACTTAGGCAAAAGACAAAAATTACTCTCATGATAATTTTATGCACTATATTATTTATTTACTGTTGACTACTTAAGTTAAACTAGTCTAAAGACAACTGCTAAAAATTTGGTAATTTATTAGTAACAAATAATTAGATAAACCATTTACTTAGCAGTATTCAACAAGTCATACCTTATTTTAATCATAATCTGAATGCTCAAGACATTATGGGGTAGGGTTTGATACTGAGTCTCAAGTCTGCAATTGTTTTAATCAGATTTGGACTTATATCACTTTGTCAAATTCATATAAGATGGACAATAATAACAACTTTTCATCACAAAGAAAAAGCAAATTAAAATGTCTCACAAGCATGCAGGTAGTTGGATTAATCACAAAAGCATTCAAATCTTAAACGTATACAGGCTTTTCAAATTGAAGTTCATTTTATAGATGCATTACAACATAGAAATATGGGTTGAAAAACTGTTTTCCATTTAATGCATGAGAACTTTATGATTTTAAAATGATTAGCAGTAGCAAACCCTCCATACGGTAATGCCACCCAATTCAAGCCTTCATAATCAATGGATGTAGGAACATTTGTGCATAAAATCCCCATGTAGTGCCTACTTATCCAACATCCCAGACTAGTTTCTAGCTTGTGTCTTTCATCAGTATGCAGCTTCAGATCTGAGAGCACTGCATCTAGATCTAAGTATCTAATGCAACACTCCAGCAGCTATGTTTTATCTATTTAGTTAGCTATAAAAGAATGATCATGTGATATTTTGGTGATTTTAAAACACATTTTTATGAATCATAATTTACACAGATAAAAAAGCTTTAAAATTAGAGCAGTTGTTAAATTTTATCTCCAATTGTCTAAATTCAGTATCTGCAAAATGGTTATAATAAATAGGCAACAGCTTGTATTGCATGCATATTGTCACTGGTTGGCTAATAGATGTTTTACTGTCACATTGTAACAATACACCACCATGTTCAATCACTATCATTCTGCTTCAGAATAAAACATCTCAAATTTAATCCTGTTTTTATTATCCATAACTGTTTTTCACAATATCACATCAGGCAAGATTTTTGCTTAATCCTTCTATCTTCCAAGTCATCTCTACATAAGTCATTCTATAGTTTTTTTCTGAAATCCTGATTAAGTCTTCAATTATTCATTTATTTTTATTTCTTCCAGAAATATGATCAGCTCTGCTCTTTAGTTTTTTCAATGATGTCAAAGGAACTTGTTTTTTCTCTTATCCACACATTTCATTTTTTTAATCTCTTCTTGTTACTTTCAGCACACATCTCTTGGTGCTCAGGTAAATGATTTAAAATCATTATATTGCTCTCTCTTATATGTCCTGGTCTTAAATTAAATATAAATTTTGTAAAACATGTTTACAAAAAACATCCTTTTAAAATGCATGAGTATATTGACTTTTACTATTAAGTTATTTGTAGCAAAAGCACTCCATCCTAGGTTGAATTATGATTAATTTTACCTCTTGTGTTTCCACAATAATACATCGCAAAATATAATTGTCAAAGATAATATTCATTCTCCCAAAATCTAGTAAAAGTTTGAAACTCTCAATGGCAGCAACCAGTATGTAATATCGCTATCAATTTTTAAATGCCTTAATTTTATATTTCGTTTTAAATTGAGCAGGTATCTCAGTACTTTTCTAAAACACATCTCTATTTTGTAAAAATCAAATTAGTTTGAATTTAGCTCATGTTATTTAAATTTTATGCTGCCTTTTTTATATAGAGATACTCATACAGCTTGTAATCTAAATGAGATAAAAAAACATTTATTTCATTAAAATAAGTGATTATAAAAAAGTAATCAATTGGATCGAGTAAAAGATAAATAAATTTATTTATTCATTTTTATATTTATATGAAACAAATACTCTTCTTATGAGCATTATGAAATACGACTTGTAGTTTGATCGCCTTATGGCTATTATTAATTAATAGTAAACTGATACCATCAAAAGTGATAGATGCTTAGTTTTGAAAATAATACATACTTAGTTTTACCAAAAATCATGTGCTTTACTGGTTGATAAATGAAGTAAAAAAAATGTAAATAATGAGAGATCATTCTTCATTAAAACAGTATATTAAATACTTGTCTTGAAGTGCTTTATGGTATTGCATAGCTTCTTGCATTAAGTAGAATAATCTTCAAAAATTAATTTCCTTCTGGGCTTATTATTAGTGTGGATCATCTTCACTCTTTTGACAGACTTCATATCTCCAAATACATATATTTACCATGCTACTATTTTGTCTTAGCTCTTTCTTTTGTTTTGGGAAAAAATCACTTCATTTCTCTCTTGGAAAGTTATATAAATATTCAAACATAAGAATGGAAACATTACGCTCAGCTACATTTTATAGATTTTTAGCTCTCAAATTTAATCATTCTATCATCTTACCAAAACACTCAGAGCCAGTAATTTAGTTGTTTACTACTCAAAAAGTTGCATAATATTTATGTACAAAAATGCCAGAGATGAAGTGTGATTCATGGAACTTAAGATCTTGGGATAATTACTGCATTAATTTTCATACGTACAAACACAAAAACCATATTAAGAACAAAGCTATATTAACAATAAAAAGACTGAAGGGCTTAGTATGCTTTCAAATGATAATTGTCACAAACATAGCAATGCTTTTAACAGGGATATATCATACCATTTACACCTTCTTTGACACTTTATCAATACTTTTATTTTTATTATTTGTATTACACTAACAGTTTCGACTGTCCTGCAGTCATCATCAGAGCTACAATATTCAAATATATAATTATACAATTATTACACTTATCCACATATATATATATATATAATTAATACACTATATAAACAAAAAAGAATTATACATTTTAATATGATCTTTATCAATAATCATTTCCCATTTTATTACCTTATCTTCTAAATAATTTTATCAATATTTTATATTAATTTATTTTATATCACTTTATTTTATTTTTTAAATATTATTTAATATAATAATTATAACTTTATCATTTATTTTACTATTTAATGCATATTATTATCATTTGTCTTATATTATAAAATCAACTTCTAATCTTGTCTTATTTTTATTAAATATTTCTATCAATTAACTTTACCCACATTACAAATTATTATTATTACAAAAAATTACTTACTTCTTGTTGATTCTATTACCAAAACCCAACTGACAAAAAAATTCAAAATTTGTATTTGTTTAAACCTCCCTCTATTGACATTTTCTTAAACTATTTTCTTTTAACCTTTTCAAATTCTAATTATTACTAACAATTGTTTATAAAAGTATTGTTCTTACCCTGAAATCTTGATTAAGACTTGATTTTATACTCTTAATCAAGATTGCTTCTTTATTTTTTCTATCCCTACTATTATTTGTGTAATTAATCATTTTTATACAATCTTTTTCAAACCTATGACCTGTTTCTAATGAATGCAAATAAACAGGTGATCTCTTATCATATTTATGCTGAATTAATCTGGTATAAATTGAGTTCTTTGTTTCTCCCACATAATTAGTTTTTATATTTTTACTTTTGCATGATTTGCATTCAATTTTATATCCCCCATTTATGTTTTTTTTCTACTTTTCTTACATACTTATTATCTAATATATTAAGTATATTCTTCCTTCTTTTATTTACTATCTTAAATTTTATAACATTATTAAACTTTTTGTTAATTCTAATAATTATTCTATTCATACCTTTTACAATACTGTTATTATAAGTTTTAGTACCTATATATTTATTTTTATCTATTTTATTTTTTCTACATACTATCCCATTACCTGTATTAAATTTCTCTTCCAATTTTCTTATATTTTCTTTTATAACTTTTTCTGGATATTCATTATCCATAAACTCTTTAATTATTAATTCTATCTGTCTTCTATAATCTTCCTTATCTGAGCAATAATTCTGCATGCTC
>JAQFVV010002071.1:11184-35909 GCA_028023455.1 Epiperipatus broadwayi | reverse complement strand
ACACGCGCATGCGCATTTATTATTATTATTATTATTATTATTATTTTTATTATTATTATTATTATTATTATTATTATTATTATTATTATTATTATTATTATTATTATTATTATTATTATTATATCCAGAAGTTACATCAAAAGATATGATTACTTATATAACAGGAAAGTTAGATACAACTGTGGTATGTCATAAGTTTATACCTGCAAATAAGTTTTATTCCTCATTTTATATTTCTGTCAAAGAAAATGACATGAGTGAAATAATTCAAATTTTTGGGCATCAGGCATTTATATATATATATATATATATCCATTTTATGGGAGATTAAATAAAAATTTAATTGTTAATGAACAAATAAAGAATCAGGTAGTTGAGGATAATATTGATAATGTATAATGGATTATTGCATTTATGAAGATTGTAAAAAATATATATAAAAATTCATTACATAACAATGGTAATAAGAAGTTAATTAATAAAAGTAACATTTTCTGTTGTTATATGCAAAATGTTAGAGGGTTAATAACTAAAGGTCAGTTATTGAAACATGCTGTTCTTGCAGAAGATTATGATCTAATAATCTTGACAGAAACATGGTTGAATGATCAATTTGTTACTGATCAGATTGTGGATCATAGATATTTACTATATAGACATGATCGTGTAAACTCCAAGCCTTCAAGAGGTGGAGGTGTTTTATTGGCAGTTAAAAACAACATTGTAACAAAGCAAATAAATATAGAACTGAATTTTGTTGAATCCATTTGGATTGAAATGATATTAGGATCTCAATTGTTTTTGGTTGGACATATATATATATATTCCTCCTTATAGTAATATAATTGATCTAAATAATGATTTAGAGAAATTGGAAAAATATTTACTTAATTATAAGCACAATATTTTGATCTGGGGTGACTTTAATGCATGATATGTAATGACAGCAGATGAAATAACTGGATTATGCAGTAATGAAATAAATAAAGGACAAAGAATTATAGAATTTATGAATATAACTGGTGTAGTACAAAGAAATCAGTTAAAAAATAATAATGGACGTGTTCTAGATTTTATATTTATTAATTTTAACAATGTAGATGTGAGGCATAGTGTACAGCCATTATTGAAGAAAGACTCTCATCATCCAGCAATTGAGTTTTTTGTTTATGTCAAACACATATCATTAAATAAGGGTATGATAACTTCAAATAGAAATTATAAACTTGGTGATTATTATAATTTATATTTGTTTATTAACTTCTCATAAATTATATAATATCAATAATTGTGCGCTATTAACGCTCGTTAAAGAAGTTGTATATATCAATAATTTATTTAAAGCTTAGCACTTTGAAAGTTCTATGGCTTCATACTCATAGCTGTTTAATTTGATAGTGATGAGGGGAGTATTTAAACGATCATAGGCGCAAAATAAAGGAGGCATATTTCATAAATAATGACACCCAATCAATTATTAGAAAAGACGCCTGTTTTACCATTTCAAAAAGGTGGACAAACTAATTCAAACAATGTTTTAAATAAAATACTGAAACATCTAATTAACATAAATTTAAATACCCTCCTCATTACTATCAAATTAAACAGCTATGAGTATGAAGCCATAGAGCTTTGAAAGCGCTAAGCTTTAAATAAATTATTTATATACCCAACTTCTTTAACGAGCGTTAATAGCGCATAATTATTGACATTATATAATTTATATGACATCAAGTATGCTGATTGGGACCAAATATATTGTTCCCCAAATGTAAATGAGGCAGTACATCTGTTTCAAAAAATTATGCAAAACATTTTAAACAATAGAATACCATTATGTTAAGAATCATCTAAAAAATATCCTCCTTGGTTCTCTAAGAAATTGATTTGTATTTACAAAAGAAAACATAAGCATCATAAGTTGTTTAAAAAATCAGGATCAATAATATGTTATAATAACTTTATAAATTTGAGAAGATTATTTAAAAGCATAGAAAAAATTGATTTCAAAAGATATATTGAGAAACTAGAGGACAACATAAAGTGCAATTTAAATTACTTTTGGTCATTTATTAAAAAGCATTCCGGTGTAAAAAATAAAATGTCAATTGACAATGGGAGTCTTACAGTTGATGATTTTGCCAACTACTCATCATGTACAGAGAAAAATGTGCCATCTAAATCATATATAGTTAAATCTGCTTTTAAAAGTAATGATTTGATAGTTATTGACTCATTAAATTATAATGTCATTTTATTAGCAATAAAACAGTTTAAAAATAAAAAAAGTTTTGGATATAATATGCTACCTGTTTTTATTTATAAAGGATGTGCTGAACTGCTAGCTCCAGTGCTTTGTTATATTTTTAATATCTCTTTACAGCAGTGTATTTTTTCTGATTCTTGGAAAGTTGCAAAAGTTATACCAATACCAAAAGTCAAATCAAATTATGTTAGTAATTATAGACCTATTTCATTATTAGGTATAGCTGGAAAAATCTTTGAAAAATGTGTGTGTAATAAGATAATAGATAAAGTATGTAAATCTTTATCTAAAACACAACATGGTTTTATCCCCAGTAGATCTGTTGAGACTAATTTGATACATATTCAAGATGCTATTTCAAATGCAATTGATAACAGATTACAGCTAGATGTGATTTATTTTGATTTAAGTAAAGCATTTGACCAAGTAGATCACTCTAGATTGATTAGTAAGTTGCACACGATTGGTTTTAGTTGTGAACTTTTGCAGTGGTTTGTATCTTTTGTCTCAAATAGATCTTATTTTGTATCTTTTGGGTCTGCAAAATCATACCCATATTTTAGTAATGCTGGAGGACCATTGCTTTTTTCAGTTTATTCTTTGGATATAGAGCAGTGTGTAAGTGGTTCTGACATTCTTTGCTTTGCAGATGATATTAAATTGTATAAAACTATTAATAATTTTAATGATAAGAAGATTTTGCAGTCTGATATCAAAAAATATCAGGATTGGTGTGTGGGAAACTATATGGAAATTAACATTGAAAAATGTTGTGTCATATCATTTTCTAAAAAATCATCTACAAGTCTGTTTAATTATACATTAAACTCAAAAAGTATTTCAAGAAAAGAAGATCATAAAGATTTAGGTATTATTTTTAATAATAATGGAACATTTAATAATAATAATCAAAATATTATTACAAAAAGTTATAAAATAATGGGTTTAATTCTCAGAAACTGTAAAATGTTTAAGAGAAATACATGTGTGTATTTGTTTCATACATTGGTCTTACCTATTTTAAATTATGGATCTTTGATCTGGAACTCATGTACATTAAATAATAGATTAGCACTGGAAAATGTTTATAAAAAAATTTTCAGATACATTAAATCAGAAATAATATGTGACAACAATGCACTCTACAAAAGACGAATATGAAGTATTTAAAAATATATATATATCAGGTATAATAGATGTGAGAAGTTGTCAAACAACATTATCATTTAAGATAAAGATAAAGGATACCAGATCAGAAAATTTGTATAATATTCCAAAATTTAAAAGTGAAACATTAAAAAATTCAGCATTAGTAAGATTAGCTAGATTGTACAATAAATACTTTAATGCTGTTAATATATTTGAAACAGATGCTAGAACATTTAGGATTACTGTGCAAAAAAACTCTGCAAATGCTTTGCGAACTAGATTAGAAAACAACGACAAAACTCTCCATACAGTAGTGCCACCCTGTGCCAAACAGAGTAATCAATGGATGCCAGAAGGCTTGTACATAAAATCCCTATCTAGTGCCTACTCATTCATAGCCACAAGCCAGAAATTAGTCTGGGGATATTGGGTGAGTAGGCACTAGATAGGGATTTTATGCACAAGCCTTCTGGCATCCATTGATTACTCTGTTTAGCACAGGGTGGCACTACTGTATGGAGAGTTTTGCCTTTGTTTACAACAATTATGTGCTGGTATAGAGATGGTGATCATGTGACGTTTAGTGGTTGAACTAGATTAGCTGTGCATTTTTTGGGGGATGTAAAGTCTGTTAAATGTACTAAATTAAATTATTATTATCATCATCATCATCATCATTATTATTATTATTATTATTATTATTATTATTATTATTATTATTATTATTATTATTATTGAAAGATGTGTTTATAAGAAAATTGTTAATGACATAAATAAGATTTTGGTTCCTGTGCAACATGGTTTTTTACTTGGAAGATCGACTGAAACTAATCTTTTAACAATAACTGATCACATTGCTAATGCCTTTGAGAATAAATGCCATTTAGATGTTGTTTATTTTGATTTATCCAAGGCATTTGATAAAGTGGATCATTCCAGGTTGCTTTTCAAAATGTATAAATTAGGTTTTTCCTATAATTTGGTTGCATGGTTTGAATTTTTTATTAAGAAGAGAACAGCTTATGTAAAGTTTAAAAATAATTCTTCTAAACCATATTATTGTAATATAGGAGTATCTCAGGGCAGTATTCTTGCACCATTATTGTTTAACATTTATATTGATGATTTGGGAGAGAGTTGGGAATTTTCACATATTTTATGTTATGGAGATGATTATAAAATTTTTAGGACTATCAATTCAATTAATGATTGCATATTATTACAAAAAGATATTAATAATTTTGTGAAATGGTGTAGAGATAATAAAATGGAGATTAATATAGATAAATGTTCAACAGTTTCTTATTCCAAAAAATCTGAAATGATAATTTGTCCTTATTATATTGAAGATCATAATATAAAATTTGTTGATATTCAGAAAGTCCTTGGAATTATTTTTGCAAGCAATGGATTATTTCATCATCATATTAAAAATGTAGTAAATAAGGCTTTTAAAATTATGGGTGCAATTTTAAGGCATGGTAGTCAATTTAGTAGTTTTACAAAATATAAATTATTTCTCTCTTTGGTTTTGCCTATTTTAGAATATGGATCTGTTGTTTGGAATCCCAGTTCCAAACGAGATGTTATTAAAATTCAATTGGTTTATGACAAATTTTCTAAGTACATTAAGTTAAGAGCCCATTATCTATCCCTATCCATTAGAAAAAGAATAAGAGATCTTAAAATTTTATACAACCTTGTGAATCAAAAAATTACATTAACAAAATTTCAACTATTACTTTTAATAATTGTTTACATAAAACATGTACATTTACTTTGTTTTATATTAAAGTTTGACTCTCTAACATATTAAAATTTTCACCTTTGTTTCGTTTGCCTAATACTTATAATCATGATTTTACTAATGACAATATTTTTTCTTTGGACTTTAAAAAATTTGTTACTTATCTTATAAAAAAGTATGGCATATAATTATATTATTTTTATTACTTTTACTTATTTATGTATATCATTTATGTACATTATTGTATAATTGTTATAGTGCAATTCTGTAATTGGCTTAATGCTGTAGTGTTGTACATAAATAAATTGCATTGAATTATTATTATTAGTAGTAGTAAGAGGAGGAGGAAAAGGAGTAGTAGGAGGAGGAGGAGAAAAAGGAGTAGTAGTAGTAGTAGTAGTAGTATTGTTATTATTATTATTATTATTATTATTATTCCTACTCTTACTCCTACTGCTACTGCTGCTCCTGCTGCTGCGGCGGCTGCTGCTGCTGCTACTGCTACTGCTACTACTACTACTACTATTATTATTATTATTATTATTATTATTATTATTATTATTATTATTATTATTAAGTGAATGAAAGTTAAAAAGAAGCAGTTAATTTTTAGATTACATAACGAATTTATAATGGAATTATTATTAAAAGTAAAAACTAAAAATAGAAAAGAACTTATTTTATGTTTAAAAATTTATATTTTATGCTGTATTTGAATATATATTAAATTATTTCTATTGAAGTTTCTAACAAGTATTTAGTCATGAATATATGAAATGTTGGCACATAATTTAGTTTATTACTTTAATAATATAACAATTTTAAATAATAATAAAAAAATTATTGAAACTAAAGTTTTTCTAATATTATAAAATTTACGTTTCAAAAGAAATCTTTATTTCACATTAAAAGTTGCATCAGTTTATATCTATATACATACATTTACATAACTGTACATAAGGATTATAGATACAAGTTTAATATATATAAATGTACAAATTATAGATATTTATAGTTGTGAACTGGGCCCAAATTGAATTATCCACAACAATTTGTATGAAACTTATTTTACATTGCATTGACATGTTTTGAATTATTTTAGTTACATATATTTGCATTATAATTTATTTTTTACATGGGAACAAATAAAGTTTGTAGTTATGTTGATATCAACATTTTTAATGAAGTCACATGCATTCTGATTATAATTTGTTTTTTTTTTCAGATGGGATCAAAATAGAGTCTATAATTATATTATCATTACTATTTTCAAAAATTGTACTAACTGTTATTGATAAAGTTTTGCATTATAGTATTAGGCATCATTTTTCAGGTGTTTGCATGTTTAGGTGTTAGATGTATGGTTAGAGCTTATTTGTAATTGTTTTGTTGTACAATCCTTCTGATTTCTATGGATATAAGTTTTATAGGCAGGCATGACTTGTTTGTGTGCAATGTATTTCCATTAATAGTTCAAGATTGCTGCCATAAGTTGTATATTGCTGTGTGATTTGTTAAATTGGGTTAGATGTAGCTTTTGTTATTATCTGAATAGTGGAATTGAGAATTTATGCTTGGTTTGTGTGTATGTTGAAGTTGGTTCACATGGTATTTGGATTGGTATAAGACATGTATGATGGGTAGAATTATTTGTGAAATAAACTACATAATGGCTGTGATCTGGTGGTGCATTTTGGATAGAGTTGTTTATGAGTGACATTTGATGTGGTAATATTATGGTGGTGGTTTAGAGATTTATGTGTTGCCTTAGGAATGAAAAAATGGTAGTGAAGTTGTCTGGATGTGCAATCTTCTTATCTCTTGAATGGTGTTAATTTGTTGTTAAAGGTAGATCAATGGCATCTTGTGTTGTTGTCTAGGGAAAAGATGTAAGTAGTGCACCAAAGTGCATGCAACACAAATACTGACTGCATAAACTGTCAAGATGGAATCTTGTTTGTAGGTAGATGTGGTATGTCTGTAGGTGTTGGTCATGATATCACAGATATTGGTTAGTATTCAGCAAATATTAAACAGATGATGTTGAGTTTCTTCTGCTCAGAGGCTGCAAAAGTGATTTATGGTGGTATAAATATCGGTATTGGAGAAAATATATATGAAAGTTGGTAAGGCAACTATATTTGGTTTGAGAATGAAATCAAAATACTTGGACTTTAGAGACCATTTTCTAAAATTCTAGAATAATTGGCCATTGTTGATTTTAATCATTGGGGTGAGGATACTGTAAGGTTTGTTTGGGTGTATAAAAGATTGTGTGTACCAGTAGGTGTATTTATTTAAAGACTTAAGGGATATTTAATTGGATATGATTCTGTGTTGATTCATAAATAATAATAAATAGTCATTGAGGAGGGGACTAATCTGTATTATTTATATGAGACATTGTCCTGGTAATTATCTAAGGGTGGTTTCTACCTAGGTTTATTGCATTTTGTATGTGAAATATATAGATAGACCTAATCCATTGTAAATAGTGGATGGCTAAGATTTTTTTGTATATGAATACTATCTTCTTATATCATTTTAATTTGTTATAAAGGAAAGAAATTTTGAAAGTGAATAATTTGAAGAACATTATGATGGGCAAGTAGCATGTTATTTTGGCAATAATTAGTTGATTAAATAGTTGAACCTTAGAATAAATTGAGATGTAGGCCTTGGAAAATGTGGTTCATTCTACATTATCTTTCAGCTTATTTTTGGATTTTCTGTTTCCTTTATTGGCTTCCATGTAAAATGTGAAGCCAAAAAAAGCAGTCAGTCAGTTTAGCCTGGTATATTTGTGTGCAGGGCTTGTTATTACAAAATGGTCAGCTTGCAGTTTTATTCGGATTAAACTCAAACTTTATGTGACAGCGAATTCATGTTGGACTTTTTGCACAGTTAGCATGTACTTTCTGGAGGCAAGGAAGACAGTAATATCATCCATGTATGCTATTCATGCTATATGATGTAAAGTTTGTGATATTTGGATATCTGTAATATTTTTCCAAATTTTCATTAGAGGTGGACCAATGTAGAAAGTAAATAATAGAGAGCTAAAAATGAAATTTTAGGAAATAGATTGTGTGATGTGTTTTACCACTGAGTGTGCATGGAAGGTAAAAAAGAAATTATAGTATTGGTTAGTATATCTATTAATATTTTGATGAAGATTAAATTGAATGTTTCTTTTCATATCTATTTAGACAGTGATAGGTGCATGCTTTTTTGCTCGTGAACTGACTTCACAATTGTCATGAAGATCAGTGCAGCTTGAGTAATAGATTATTGTTTCGTTGGGGAAATGAGGTTCTACTTTTTGGACTTTTCAATAAATTCTGATTGCTATTAAACCCATGAAAATGGGCTGAAGGTTATAAAAGGTAGTTGTGGAGGCTGCTTCTTGTTGAATAAAACTACAACAATGAAGACCTATATCCCATCATAGTATAAGCCTTTGATGTTGTAGAGCACTTCCATGATAAATACTTTGCAAGGTCATAAATATTAAGTAATGAATCGGCTCATATCAAAGACAAATTTGAGAATATCAGGTGTTCTATGGCATAGCCTAGCAGTAGTAGTGTTTAAGAAAAAATTCAGTGGTGTGGAATGGGGTGTTTATTTATGGCTACCCAAAAAATCTGGTGTACCCAAAAAATCTGGTGTCAATGTGAATGTGTCATGTACTTGTAGTTTTTTTAAAGTGCTGATATATATGTTTTATTATGTTATGGGTAGTACAGGTTGCATCAATCTGCAGATTCATGAGTACCCTTCAAATGCAGGAATAACCTAAGGCCCATTGAAAGTAGCCCAGGTCCATGTGTGTTGGGCTGAAACAAATTTTGCTCTTCTTTATCATTAAATAGTCTTTGAACCTGTTACATGTATTATTGTAGACTTCAAGGAATTTATAGATGTGTTGTAGAGTGTTGTGTTTGAGCTTGCATATTGTAATTTGCTTATGTAAATTGTTTACCAATGCCAGTAGTCGAGTGTGTGGGTGGAGTTTGCATTTTACATAGTCAATGTTAAATGGCAGAATGTTGATGAATAATAGGTATTTTTGTACAGGGTTCAATGACATGTTTTCAACATTTGTAACATTATATGTTTGTGAAAACATAAATTCCATTGTGAAGGTGCAGAGAAGTATTCTGATTGTTTTTCCAAGAGATAGTGTGGTTATTTGCATTTTTGTTATGTTGATCAACAGGATTTGTGAAAAGAAATAAGAAAGGGGCAAAAGGTAGAGGGTTTGTTTGATTAGATGATGTAGAATGTGGGAATAGAAGCACAAGTCTAATGAGGGAGGTATGATACATATTGTAAAATGTAATTACTTTTGGTGATAAAAGGCCTTTGGCACTCATGGGTAGTACTATTTGGTGAAGCCATTTAGAAATGAAGACATGATATTTTATATTGAAGTCTCCCATTAAGATTGTTGCTTAGGGAATTGATGTGGTAATAGAGTTTATAGCTAGTGTAATATGTGAGATAATTGTGAGATCTGGGGGATATAGGTGAATATGATGTTGAGAGTAGTAGTACAATGATGGAAGATGACTATTACTATATTTGTATCAATATATATTATTTTAAAGGACACAAATGTACAACCTGGGGTTATAAATAAAGCAGGCCCCCTGAGGGTGGTGATATATTTCTGGAGCAGATGCAAAAAGTTTGCTTGTTTAGGTAAACTGAAAGGTCAATCTGTGAGCTGCTGTATAGATCTTGGTTTTGAGAAATTGAGGATATGTGGTTGCATGATGATCCATTGTTTTAGTAGAAATATTTTTTGAGGTTGAATTAGGTAAACTAAAAAGTCAATCTGTGAGCTGCTGTATAGATCTTGGCTTTGAGAAGTTCAGGATATGTGTTTGCATGATGATCCATTGTTTTAGCTGAAGTATTTTTCGAGATTGAATTTATACCTCTAACATTAAATGAAGTTATTTTTAGCTTCATTAGGGGAAGGTGCAAATATGGTGGTAGGAGATTGACATACAGGAGCTTGGATTTTGGTATTTCTGCTGTGGTGTAGTGGGGTATCCAGCACACATTTTCTATGTGATGGATTAAAGATGTCTTGTTGCTGGTAATAATCTTAGTTGTCAATTTGAATGATGATGATTTGGAATTTATGATATGGGATATGATTTGCTTGGATGTGGTCAACATCCATGGGAATGGAATCATTTAATGAAGGATTGGCTATTATTGATGCAGGATTGCTCTCATTTGTCTTAGCTTTCTTCAGTTTATTTTTTCCCAGCTGAATCTCCTTTTGGTCTCTGGGGTAATGATTCTACAGGTGAAATGCATGGAATGAGTGTTTGTGTGATATGTGATCTTTTTATTTATTATTATGCATGGGTTTTTGGTTTATTGGGATTGTTTGTGTCCTTGTAGGTGGTTGAATGTGACTTTCTTGTGCTGTTATTTGTATCAGCTCTAGTGTGTTACTAGTGGCTTTATTGATACATAAAAATAAAAAGTATTTGGAAATAGACAAAGCAATTGTAATAATGATATGTAAAAAATAGAATGGTAGGGTATAATTAAGTAAAAATTTATTAATTATATTGTACCGGTCAAAACATGTTTATCCATCTAACATGAGTTGGAACTCAAAAAATGTACTTCAAACCCAGTCAAGCCTGAGATTTAGGTCAGGGATCAACCTGGATTCGAACCCACTCTCTAAGCCCCAGATCAAACACCTAATGGATAACATAACAATGATGGCACACGAGAATTAATTTTAAATCTCGCCCACTAGCAGAGCAGAGAAGACAATGAAACATCTATTAACTATGACTAAAATATATATACACATGGTTGTACATTTAGAAATGGAGAAAAAGGAATTCAAACTACTCAAATAAGTTAGACAATAAAAATATAGTTTAATATAATGACAAATTATTAATTTACATATATGACTTAATTGTATACATTAGTATATGCATGAATGAGCAAGCGGTCTACCAAACGATCATGCTATTATTTCTCATATGCTCTTTTATTAGCTAACTAATATGTTATAAATAAACATGTCTTTGGTGGGTCCATTATAAATAAACACATGTCTTTGGTGGGTCCAATATTAAGATGCCAATCAACTAAGAAAAAATTACATAATATAGCTGTTAGCACTTTGATTTATGGTTCTGAAACATGATGACTAACATATTACTTTGGGAGCATTTTGGGATTCATTACAAATATAAACTATTTTCATGCCATTACAGTCATGAAAATAAATAAAATACATTTGAAAACATATTTGATTATATGACAAAAATACTTAATGAAAATTCTGTTAATTAGCGCTGGTAAGAAGAACGCTTTATTTTCCCAAAGGCAAATATTCTTAAATACATAAATAACAAATTACGACGATGGGGTTGTATAATAAGATTGAAATAAATTTAATTAATAAAACTCATTATAGTTGGCATTTATATATTTTGAGCAGAGTGCAATTTTTAATATTATTACAGCATTAAAATTAGGTCATAAGCAAAAGAAATAATAATAATACGAAGTTTGGGCGGTAATGACATAATGGCAAATAACTAAGAGGAAACAGTCATGCTTCTGGATGAGAATGAAGTCTAGGCCCACCTTCTTAGGCAGTGCTTAGAGAAAAGTGAATAAGGCATGCCATGGATGTTGCCGATGTGCAGGCCTTTTATACGAAGAAAGTGGATAGGCGTAGCATGTGCCAGATTTATGGGAATCACTCCCAGAGGCCTTTTTATACAAAATAAATGGTCCTGGGAAGATTAACTATCCTCAGGACAAGGCTTGAAAAGAAATCTATGGGTTTGAACTTATTGTAACCCCCAGATTAAAAAGTACATATATATAATCATGAAGATAAGGCCAAATGTCAGTAATGCAGTATGGGTAAATGTCACTAATGACATTGAATAAGATTTACTGCTTTAAAAATAAATGACCCTAGTTTGAATGCCATAATTTATATAAATAAGATGTTTGCCTCTAGAATATATAGAGAGAGATTTAGATTTCATTTAATAAAATATACGTTAAGATTTGACTCCCTCCTTTTCTGCCATTTAAAATAAATAAATCCCACCTTTGTTGATTTTATTATAACTGGAATATTTAAGTACTATATTTGATATTTTAAGAGTAAATAAAAAAAGACTAGCAGTTATATAGAAAACAAATAATCATCACCTTTCAGAATTGAATAAATAATATTTTAAACGATTTCAGAGCATTAACTAACTTGAGTTCTGGATTCACCCCAGGTAGAAAATCCAGAGTTAAACAAATAACAAATTTTTACACTAAAACATAAGCAAAATGTTGACTCATAAAACAATCTGGCAAGCATATTAATTAATAATGCGTTGTGTTTTAAAAGGATGTTTAGTTTTAAAAAAATAACAGAAAAGATATTTAGAAATTAAGCTCATCAGGTTGCTTGAGATTGGCATATTAATAATAAAAAACATACATATAAAATCAAGTAATAAATAACTATAAATAAGTAACTGCACCAAAGTTAAAGAACATTAGAGCATATGAGAGAAAATTAGATTTATAGAAATTATTTAAGAGCAAATTACATATTAAAACAAAAACAAAGTTGAATCATATATTAGAAGAAATCTTAATAGATTAGTTAGGCTAGATTTAGGTTGAGGTGATAGCTTGAAAAGTTACCTTGCAATTTTAAGAGTCCAATTTAAAGTATGACATGTGCACAGCAAATGAAATGCAGGTTCTTCAGTGGCAGCAAGCTTCTATTAGCATTCTAAAGTTCTTAGGTCAAGCTTTTACTTCACTCTTGGGCAGCAGAATGGTATGGCAGTGGAAGATGATGACTCAACAGGGCCGAGAAGGGTGGTGGACTTACTACTACATCATTTATAGTTTTATAGTGATGTGTAGCATGTTATCAATACAGTTCTCTCAATAGTAGCTAATCTGTTGGTGATTTAAAATCTGGCCATTTTATACTCTGCCCAGGTATTTCTGGAATGCTTTTAATTGCTTAGTTTTAACCTTAAAATCTAATGTCTGAAATTTTACATTTCTTTGTCCATTGTTTTTGAAAGATGCAAATGTTAGATAACATTCCAAAAATATATTCAACTCTATTTCCACATTGGAAATAGATTTGACAAAATGTTTATAACAAAAGTACAATCATTAATCTTAATCCCCATTTTATTTTAAATAAAAACTTTAATTAAAAATACGTTCCCCAATTAAAACAAAAGTGTTTACAACCCTTTAATTATTTTTGGACAATTAACGGTTGCATCTTCCATCTTGGATTTTATAAAATATAGAGTTTAATAGGAAAAACAAGCAATTTAAAAAGACAAAGTTTAAAAAATGATGTATAATAAAATATTTAAAAATCAATATTGTTAGTAAGTTTTTACTCATATATATATATTATACCAGACAGAACGATTCACTTGGATATATAGATTAGATTCAACAATCAGCTGGTTCAATCTCAATGTGTGACCAACTTACAAATGTCATGGTACATCTATCTATCGAGCCCTAAAGTTGATGGTGCCAGATATAACAGACGGAACGATGACCACTAGCCCCAAAAGTTGATGATGCCAGATATAATGGACGGAATGATTACAACTAATCCCAAACATTGCAAACACCAGATGTAATAGATGTTCAACTAACATGCAGACTGTACTACTATGCAGATGTAGCAATATGGTGTGGGGATAAGTTAATATGCTCTAATTTATTACCCCTAATGAAATAATCTGCAAAGACCTACCAGGCTTAGAAGGGAAAAAAGTTGCATCCAACTATGTTCAGACTGTGGGTCATCTGATAGAACTCTAATGAGAACCTGATGAAATGCTTAACCAATGATTGCATACACTTTAATTGACTAACTCTATCCCTATTTAATAATAATAAATGTAATTTAGGTTAGTTCATCCACTTTTCCCCTTTTAAATTCCATTATGCCCTAATATTCAAACCCAGAGAGAATATTGCTTTTAACTCCTTTAGCAGGTATGAACAGATACAGCAACACCTGCATCTATATATAGGTTACAACTAGCATTTATTATATTTGTTTTATTTTCAAGCTTTTATATGATAAGAAAAATAGATGTGTGTGCATGCATAATTATTTATAAACTGTGGAATGTCAGGACAACTCAATAAACCAGAGACTGGAATAATACAAACTCTCAAACATTTATTAACAAAAATAAATATCAAGTATAACAACAATACTAATAATAAAAAAATATAAAAAATAATAATAATCATATGTACATCATGTGAACCTCTACCATTTTACTAATTAATGATTATTATAATCCAACCCTTATATCCATGGTAGAACACTCATTTTCTACAAATTATAATTATATAGAAAAATAAACTTTAGTTATTTAATATCATTGAGATGCTGGCTAGCTAAATTATATGTTTGCAGATATTAACCTATTTAACAAGTTTCCTCAATTTACATATATGATAGACACAGATAATAGTTGATTAGTCAAACATACTGGAAAATATATGTACAAGGTTAATCACAAAATAAAACATATAATATGTATTCTGTATAAGTGTTGTAATTTAACCTATGAAAATAAATTTAGAGAATCTTACCTCAATATTTATGTGGATAACCTGATGTGAAGCAGGTGGGTAACCCTAAATTTTATTTACAATGAAAATATCAAAATGAATAATTCTCCCTTTTCTTCTTTGCTAATTCTGAAAAATAAGGCTTCAGCATCAGAGTGTGAAAATACAACAGATAACATGAACAAAAAATAATAATAAATTAAAAAAAATTTACAATATTGATTCTTTGATTCAAAAAAATTGTAATTGGAACAAAGTTCATAAAAATCATCATAATAGAAGTAGTAGTAGTTGATAGTTAGGCAAGTTGTTCTTCAAAGCAGTTTCACTTAGTAAATCATTTTCCTTAGCAAGGATAGATAGGTACAATGGTGTCTCCTGTAGTTGTGTTTAATGGCAAACACCTTGATCCTCATTTGATTCACCATAAAGTATTCCAATCCTTGTTTACTTTGGACTGCAGGCATCTTCTTGTGTGTTTACAATAAAGTAGAAATATATATATATAGATATAGAGGTTTAATGCAGTTGGTAGAAAATACCATGATACACAATAGCATGTTTTGCTCTAGCCCATTTTCATATTAAAGTACAATTTAACAATTATTTGTAATCATATATTTGCATTGAATAGTATTGAAGCGCTTACATATATATTAAGAAAATTATTTCATTTTTTTCTTTTCCAATTTTCAGCAGACTTAATTCTCATTATTCTTTATGAAAAGATTTAAAATATTCAAATTTACTCCAACAACTTTTAAAACATGATTCAATTATTTAAAAATTCATCAATTATTCTTACTTCTTATTTCGTTTTCTTTCCTCTGAATTTGATAAACTTTTAGTTACAGCATTTGACTTTTAAAATGTTTATAATTTAACTTTAAAAAAAACAGAACTCCATTTTAGCATTCTAAATTTTACTTTAAACGACTGTCTACTGTTGTAGCTGCTATCTCTTTTGACAAGAAAAACGATTTTGTAAAAAGTTTCTATTTTTATATAAAACACTGAGAACGCTGATATTTTAAACTGCCTATTGTTTAAATACATTTAGATTTTTATATGTATTGTTTAAATACATTTCATTTATTACAAATAATAAAAAATAAATAAAATAATAAAATCAGTTTTATTTTCACACATGCCCACCTAATTAACCTCAAGCTTTCCTTAAATCATTTGATTATATAATTAATATTCAATTTTAAATTATATATATATATACACATTACAGTTTATTAATAAAATAGTCTATATATATATATACAATATTACTTTGTAAACTATTGATCGTATTTTATTTATTACAACTTAATAATTTATTGGGTATTATATGTATATATGTAATAATAATAAATAACCTTCCCATTTAATATAAATTCCAAATAGATTGTGTTCAATAAATAGGCTTGATCCTTTTAGGAATGTGTGCATTGTAAGCTACCCTTTACAACATATATATATGAGTCACACTTATAATACCTTAAAAAAGAACTAATAATTAGTAAAAAAGAATTAATAATAATTTTAAAAAATGTTATTGAAATGTTAAAATTTTATAACTTAGGCATGCATCTCAAATACATACATAAAATACATATACATGACAAAAGGAGCATGTTGGGATATAGGGTTTGAATATAGGTTAGTATATGGAACTATGAAGCTCAATCTTAAGCTAAGATTGACTGCTTCAATATTTAGAAATGAAAAATTAAAGAAGTTTCAAAACTTTTTTTTTTCATTAAGAAAATTTATCAATCTTTAACTGAATATTTTTTTTAATATTTATTAATCAATCAATACTTAATCCAAAAATTATTTTTTTAAAGAAAATAAAAAAATAAGAAAGTTCCAGATAATTAAAAAGGAGTTTCAATTCAATCATGCAATATTTTAAATAATATCTATATCCATAATGTTTACAATGCATGTGCAAACTCTAGGATTAATATTGAATCTAATTATGATGAACTTCACTAAAAGTGCCCCGAGTTTTAGATTATAAAGAAAAAAACATTTTGTTAAGCAGAAAAACAAATGTATGTAAATTTGAATTATGTAACTAAAGTGAATTGCATGTTCAATTTCTCAGAAATGAAATAATAAAAGAAGTATCATTTATAAATAGAAAGGTAGTTTCTGGGTAGAAATTTGCAAATATGTTACAAGATTTAATAAAAATTTATAAAGTATTTTTTTAAAATATAATAAATTGCTGTAAAAATAAGCTAATCTATTATCATTAAAGAACTTCCTTTAAAAAAATGTATAGTAAAAAATAAAACTAATAGAAACAATAGTTGATTTAATTTTGTATAAGTCTTCCTTCAAGTTTGAGCCTCTACTACTTGATATGACCCAGCTCAAAGTGTAAACAACAAAAAAATAGAAGTATATAAAAATTTTGAAGACAAAAAAAAGTTAGAATTAAACATTAAATAAAAAAGTCTATAATTAAAAAGATTAACAATGAATTAAGATTAGAATAATGAATCTATTTATGAATGAGCATGAACAAATTAGGTCTAATAAGTCACACCAGCTATAAAACAAATTTTTAGATTATGAAAAAGAAAGTAGATAAGTGTTTGAAAAATGGGAAAAATAAATAAATAATTTGTATAATAGATATAACAAATCTTCAATAACAATGAAGTGGATAATGAACAAAATATATTGTATAATATAGACTAGTTAAAAGAGTTTAATTAAGATTAAGAATTGCAGAATGTGAAAAAATGATAATTTTTTTTAAAATTTCTATGGATTGAATAAAAACATTGCTAAAATTTGTAGTTAATTTTAAATAAGTAAACCTAAATTTATTAAATATGCAGAAAGAAATAACAGTTAAATAGAAGTATATCTTTATAATATTTGGAAATTGACTACAGATGGAAGTCAATTATCAAATGTTGACAGCCTGAAATATCAACTTCATAAGCCATTTACTTCTGCTCTCCCAATAAAATGCATTATGTATTATTAATACTGTGCTTGAATATTATTTTTTCAAGAAGTATAATATTTTCCCTCTTTTTTTCTTTTGCTTTACTTCTCTGCATTTTCAAATATTTTTGTTCACTTTAATTATCTGACAATTTTAATTACTATTTTCTTTTCTTTTTACATTATATGGAGAAACAAGGAGCTTTGAAGAAAACTTCTAAACACTAAAAACTGTCAGATAATTGAATTAAGTAATAGAATTGTGAAATATGCAAAGATAATGTAAATTTTTATGTAGAGATTTATTTATGTTAAATATTTATTTATACTACTTAATGCTTTCATTTAAATTGTTGGTTTTTAATATAAGCAATAAAATATTAATTTGATATTTATCATAAAAAGTACAGTAATTGAGATCATATGAAAAAAGGCATAATATTTTAGAAAATATGATGAATATTTATATAAATAACTGTACTTTAATTATTAATAACATTAAAATATAAATGTTCTGTTTTCAAAAAGAAAAGATGCATTTTTTTATAAATATATATATTGTAAGAGATAGCTTACAATCAACCTTCACACTTGTCCCAATTTCTTTCACAATATTTGAATTCAGACCAAGTGGTAGGCAAATAATTTATCCTACATACCTACTTATACATATTGAAACAGTAAGATTCGTATTCGAATCTTAAGTTTCACCTTTTTCTGTCGTCTCTCACTGACTGGTCTATCCCGCCCAAATTTAAACTTTTTGGTATCGAATTGTGTGTGTAGCAATCTTAGAAATGTATAAATATATGTAGAATTCAGCATAAACACGCACACATTTTGATCTCAAATTAAACGCAATAAATAGGGATAAAATAATATAATTTAGATTTCTTTTAGTTATATAATTTTGTATAATTTTAATCATTTATTTTGGATTATAAAGTTCGTATTTATTGCTTTGTTTAAATTTCATTTAATAATAATTCTAAAAATATCTGATGTAATATTTAATTAAAAGTTAAAATAATCTTATGTTCCCTTTTTGTTTTTGAAATTTAAAAGCATCGGTCAGTGATAGATAATAGATTAATTAAAGAAAAATTCCCCAAAAATGTAATTAGTAAATGTAAAATATAAACAATAGAACGGCAGCTTTCTTTAATTAAAAAAACCAACTAAATGCATTGATTATCCTCAGGGCAGATTAAGTAGAACCTAAAAATATCTTAACAAAAATGTGAAAGATCAAGATAAGAAAAGAGGCCATCTTAGACTTGCTGGAGACATTCACTTAAACTTTAGCTTTGCTCTTGATCACTGAGAGTCTCCAAAAATATAAAAATAATTTGTTCCTGCCAAGGTATGACTGAGTAAAGCACCTAGATTATTCTCCTTCGGGAGATGGCCCATCGGATGCTGAACTTTCCATTGCCCGTCATAAATTCACCATGAAGATCTGCTGCCTGAAATAAATGAAAAAGCTGCTGCTGCCATGAAATTAAATGAAATATCTAAATACAAGAAAGACTTGCCACTCGTGAACTTTTTGCTGCTAAACTCATGGAATAAGAAAACTTCTTATAAAACAGGTACCTGTCTGTGTTCAATCTCTAGAGTACTCTAATAATATGATATAGCTCTTCTTCATAATACTTATCTAAATTATAAAATGTAAAAACTACCATTTGTATAACTAAATTGAATAATTAATGTAATGTGTAAATTTCTCTACTAATCTAGCTTACCTCATTCTATCTTGGGTGCGTATTTCTATAATCTACATTTCTATCTATAGTTATTATTTAATTATTGCATGCTCATAATTATTTCAATTTTCAAAGTTCAAATCTATGATCGCTTAAAACAATGAATGCGTGTCAAATTTTCATTAATATTTACTTTCTTTAATAACTTAACTTTCATATAAATCGACACGCATTCAATGCTTCATTTATTGTAATGCAGGGGTCTACTACTTTGCAAATGGCTGATGTATTAGTTATAATAATTCCCAATTTATATATATGTTTTGTATTTACTAAATCATCAAGAATAATTCCAGAAAATTACATTTCTTTGAGAGTCACCAACGTTCTTTAGTAAATGTTGATAATGTCGGGCCGAATTAGAAATCCATTTAAATCTTATCATAATCGTTTATAAGTATACATGTGTTACGTTTTAGAGACGCGATGATCTAATCCGCCGTAAATATTCCGGATTCTTCAGGGTTGAAATTAACCCCCGTCGTCCTACACAAGCGGACATAATAAATGCTCCCGTAGGATTTGACCTGTCATGCAGCCAGCGGCAAATTGTGACACGTACTGCTTGTCCCTGGTTATGCTTCTGTGACACCTTACTTTGTCGGGCCACGGCAGAGACCAGCCTGACAGTTTTATAAATTCATTCGCGGCATTGCAGTTTCAATATACTGCCATTCCATATCGCCTTTCTAAAGCATACCACATGTTCCTTTATTTAGTTTTATTGTTCTATATATCACTCTGCCTCTGCATTATCTTCATAATTTACTATCAAATAAATGTGGCCCTTAGTCATAAAATAAATAGTTTAATTAAATATATGTCCGCCGCCACTCTTAAATCTTACTTTAGACTCTTGCATTGCAAAGGTATAAATTCCCCAAGGCATGCATTAGAAATACTTACTTGAGAATTTTAGGTAGCTAGATTAAGCCTTCAAATAAGTGAATTCCCTTTGTAAACATTACAGTATCGGAAATACCGCTACTGAAATCATCAATATAAAATAATGTCTAAATAAATAAATGTATTCTTTAAAATATAATCATGTTGCAAATCCCGCTACTGAAGCTGTTAGTCCATAGAATATTAATGATTTTTTTATTAAAATGTATTAATAAATAATTTTAAACTATATGTCTGCAGTTACGTTTCATTTATTTGATACCCATTCTATCTAATATTTCCTCGATTATGTAAATATGAATGTTTAATTAATATTAGTTTGGTTATTGGCTAACTCGAGAATAAAATCATGAGTCTCTTGCATATCCCTGACCACCGTGCCTAAGGAAATATTTACTAATGTCGCATCAGATGCATTGTTTCGTGGATTGTATTGTGGAACCGATAAACTATGTTCGAACTCAGTATCACGGGTGGCTTCGCTACTCGATGGTGCTGCTGTTCTGTATGGTGGTCGAATTCTGCACTATGTTTACGAGTCACACGTTTTCTGACCATTACAATATGTGGTCTATACATATATAGACATACATACAAACTAATATGTTTGAGAAATTAATTATTTTTTTTGTCTATTGTGAGAAAGCAAACAAATTTGTTATACACATGAAGTATATATGCATAAACTAATATGTTTATCTATTGGTAGTAATTGTTTTTCTTTTATTCATTTAATATCATTAATTAAGAATACTAACTAATTGACTTATAAAACAGACATGACAATGGTCAAAATTTATATGAAGTCAAAATTATTGCTAAATGATCGAATTTGGAACAATGAAGATTAAATAAAAATAATAATAATTTTTATAATTTGTTTTCTTTTTATTAAGTTGTAATAATAGGTTTTTATCTAGTGTGAGACAATCTAGCAACATCTCTCTTTACTTGTGTTTTAATGACAGAACAGTCAAAACATAAAAATAAAGTATTTTGTTTTAAAAGTAACCTAAAGTTTTTTTTAAAAAATTTGGATAGAAGCAAACTGGAAAGTTAAACTTTAATTTATAATTAGCAGGAATGAACTAGTGATTCAATTTATTCTACAAGCTAAAATTCATTATTATGGAAATGATACAAAGGAAATGTGAAACTATTAGAAATTGACTGTTTTCTTTAAAAGCTATTTTTATTTATATTTCAACTACAATAAATAATAGTAAATTATAAAGGAATTATTACAATGTGTGTGGGGTAAAGGACCAATGCTGTTGGACCTTCCAAAGCTAGCTTCAATGTCATTATGGAATTATGAAATTTGTGAAATTATGAAATTATAAAATTTCACAATCAAAATGTCTATTTAAAGAATGTTAGTGTACAGCAATCTTCCATGGATTTATATATGGTCAGGAGAGATATTTGATATGTGACTGTTTTAATCAAGCAGCATAAGATATATAGATATCAGCAGAGTTGGTGAACGGGAACGTTAGCCATGGATATTGACATTTTTTGGACAGAATGCTTGTTTTTCTCAAGATAAATATATTTTGTTTGATTCACGTCATTATTTTTTTTCTTTTGTCATTTTTGTTTGAAAGTTTATGTATTGTAAATTTTTTTTGGTATTGTGTATTCAAGATTCATTTTTCAAATTCAGTCATCTGCAATTTAAAAGTGGAAGCAGTGGATGGATAAATATCATATGTTGATGTATTTTAAAAAAGAAATCATCTACAATTAATATGTATTTTTTTAATAAAAGTAAATTTACAGACTTCTGAAATTCAACATTAATCCATCAAGGTGATCTCACCTCAAATAAGATTTTTATATATTTAACATTGAGGGCAAAACTTTAGGACAACAAAACTATTTTGTTACTAATAAGCTTTAATAATATTTACTTGTAATTTTGTTTTACTTCTGAGTGCACAATTAACCCACTGAGTAAATGGTCTTTATTGTATCTGTCATTAATTTTACTAGGACTTACACACACTTATATATGGGAATGGGGCTATATATACATTTTTAAATAATAAAAAAATAGTTATAAATGGATTTACCCTAGCCTAAAAATATCATTCTAATAATTACATTAAGGGGTAGTTTTAGAATTAGTGAACTCTCATTTTGCTTTTTTTTTGTTTTATGTTTATATTTAATGAATTATATAGTATAATTTTGTATATAATATACTTCCAATTATTTTGTTTCTGTTGTATGAAGCCATCAAGATGATAGAAAAACCATTCTTGATAACCAAATATTTATTTTATTATCTTTTGTTTATAAATATTTATTATATATGTTGTTAATAAATTTAGTTGTTAAAACCAATCTGATCTCTGTTTGATCATCACCATCATCACTGTGCATTGATTCCACTAGATGTTTGATCATCACCATCATTATTGTTCATTTATATCATTAAAAGTTTCATTATCACATTATGAATTTACACCATTAAAGGTTTGATGATTATCATCATCATTATGAATTGCTCTTGTAAATGATTGACCATCATTATCATGAATTGCTCTTTTAAATAATTGATCATCAACAGTATTTTTTTATATCTATGCTTATACATAGGCATATTTGGTTAATAATTAAGTAGGTCCATCCCTGAAGAGAGATGATTGCAAGAACTCCCTGAGTTCTAATTCTGTGGTGTAATGGGGCCTAAAAGAGAGGTGTAATAAATATGCACTGGTCTAGGTTACATTAAAATATTTTAAGTAAATTATAAGTTAGTATATTGAAAGTAGATGTGACTTGGAACTAGGCATTTCATTGTAACATCTTTAGCATCCTATTCGAAGGCCTAGGTCTGACAGTAGTGAGATGCATTCTTTTTATTATATGCCATTCTTGATTCTGTAAAATCTGATGCACCCAAATGTGCTATTGAATCATAAATTTAGGATATGACTTGTTGTAGGTTGTTTGACACATTTTATTCAAGTCATCCAACTACTGAGTCATATTCACATCGTTAGATGGTGTACCCAGTGGGTTCCATTATAATATATATATATAATTATATATATATATATATGTTGTAGCTAAGTGAAGTCTCACTTAGTTCCAATAGCTACAATTCCTTGTATTAGCTTAACAATTTTGTACAATTGTCTGATTTAAAAAAAAAGAAGAAAAATAGTTAATTAATGAATAGGGTATAAAATAATTGATAATGTGGTTTATATGTAGTAAGTTAATATAACTATATGTGCAAAGTAAGCCACACATTTGTAGTTAGTTGTATTGGAGATATAATGTAGTATTTATCTTAAAATAAATGTAAGTTATTATTTAAAATGATAATTGAAAATGTTATTAATTGTGCTATAAGATAACATTTGTTTTATTAATTTCTAGTTTGTAGCCTAATAAGTGAGCTTATAAATAGAGTAAATAATGTGAAATTGATTTAAAGTTCATCTTTAAAGTTTTCTTAAAACATTCAGATAATTTAATCTTTAGTGTAAATCAGCTATTTTAATGTAATATTCTCGAATATTTTATTAGTAATCATTAAAAGTTCTAATTAAATATTTAAACCCTGTCTGTGTATTTGCATACATGGAGATATAAAAAAATGTTTTCTAATCAGTTAAATAGTTCAATTTCGAGGTTTTTTAAAAAAAAAGTGGAAAGAAAATGAATAAATAATTAGCTGTAATATTAATTTAAAAGCAAAGTAAATGAATAAAATAATTATTAATTTAAATTTTAGGATGTTTATCCTAAAGGTATATTGGTTGATAAATGAGACAAGTTTTAATTTTATATCAGTATTTTATTTTTATTTTACGTAATATTTTTATTAATGTTATAAATAAATCAAATTTTTTAAGCGTAAACAGATAATATTGTAATAACGTGAAAGCTAAACACTTTCAAACAGATACGCTTTAAACATGCTTACATGAAAGCCAATCAGATGGAATAATTCAATCATGTGGGACTCTCAATTCTAAAACACAAGCCAGAACTATTAGAAAAAGATGGGAACCCATCTCAATCTATGCCTCAATTTTATTTAAATAAGCCAGACTCAAGCATTTTGAACTAAGAGTGAGAAGCTAAATACCTTCACATTTAATCCACTAAATATTATATATATAAATTAACAACGCGAAATCGTCTGATTTACAACGAAGCAATATTTTTAAATCTAATGAAATGATATTAATAAATGTAAATAAATCAAATTTTTAAGCGTAAACAGATAATATTGTAATAACGTGAAGCTAAACACTTTCAA
>JAQFVV010002071.1:0-11156 GCA_028023455.1 Epiperipatus broadwayi | reverse complement strand
AAGCCAATCAGATGGAATAATTCAATCATGTGGGACTCTCAATTCTAAAACACAAGCCAGAACTATTAGAAAAAGATGGGAACCCATCTCAATCTATGCCTCAATTTTATTTAAATAAGCCAGACTCAAGCATTTTGAACTAAGAGTGTGAAGCTAAATACCTTCACATTTAATCCACTAAATATTATATATATAAATTAACAACGCGAAATCGTCTGATTTACAACGAAGCAATGCTTCGTTGTAAATCAGACGATTTCGCGTTGTTAATTTATATATATAATATTTAGTGGATTAAATGTGAAGGTATTTAGCTTCACACTCTTAGTTCAAAATGCTTGAGTCTGGCTTATTTAAATAAAATTGAGGCATAGATTGAGATGGGTTCCCATCTTTTTCTAATAGTTCTGGCTTGTGTTTTAGAATTGAGAGTCCCACATGATTGAATTATTCCATCTGATTGGCTTTCATGTAAGCATGTTTAAAGCGTATCTGTTTGAAAGTGTTTAGCTTTCACGTTATTAATGTTATAAAAGAAACTTTATTAACTTTCTAAATTAAGGTTGTTAGATCACATGATATATGAATAGTTTGATCAATTTGACGTCATTTATTAATCTGTCTTACAGCTGATTTTTAAAAAGTTACAGTTAAAAAAAATGTTTTGTTTATTGGCTGTTAAAAAAAAATTGACAACTGAAACTTGGGAGGGGGATAGAAAAGAAAATTGATATAAAAGAGAAGTTTTTTTTTTTTTTTTGTTCGGTCCTGAATTATTTTTGAAATCTGCTTTCAAATCTTCTCTAGCACAAGTTTGAAAAAATATTAATTTGTTGTTTTTTTTTTAAATATTATATTTTTTACAAAAGTATTGTAAATTATATCTAAGTATCTTCACATCTGCAATGTAAGGTGGCTAAAAGGATAGGTAATTCATTTCTTGATTTCTGATTTTCAATTAGCTTTTGAACCTTTGTAAAATGCTTCGAGGGAATTTTATTATAATTATTAATTATTTTATCTTCAATACTAACTACATGAATAATATCTACTATAAAATAAATTTAAACTATATGCAGTTATTATATTTATTGCTGGACTATTATTACATAGAACTATTTACCAGTTTACACTTAGTTATCCACTAAATAGAATAAATCTCAGAAGAGGAAAATTTAAAAAATGTATAGAGAATTAACTATATGTTTTAAAAATTTAAATATGCTTGTATTAATTTCATCTATTGCTAATTAAAACATTCTACATTATATTAATTACCTGTTTCTATCTCAGTGTGTAAAAATATTTTATATGAAATTTCGTAAAAAATCATGTTTGATAAAGAAAAAATGCTTATAATATTAATGACCATTTTAAAATGTTACTCAGCTGGAGCTCTTCTTTTAATTTCTAACCACGCCAATTTTCTGCTGTGTACAGCCACTCACTCGGCTTAACCATCAGGTAAATAGACAGCAGAAACCAAATGATTATACAAATAGTTTAATAGAATTAACAGTCGGATAAATGATAGTACATATATATATATAGTTATAAGACAATTAAGTTAACTTACGAACGCTGGCCATGAAGGCATACAACAAAAACATAATATAGACCGGTGAGGCCTGCAAAGTTCCTAGGTCCACTTTTTAACCTTCAGTGGTAGAATTCACTGGGTTTGTTCCGTTGCTAAGTTAAAACTCTTGACCTTCGTGTGCATCCAATGAGTTCTCCGCTACAAGTGCTGCTTAGTTATTTTTTGTTCCTTCTTTTTTCTTGTTAAGGAATGTTTCAGAAACCAATTAATTTTCAGCTATTGTCTACTTTTAGTAATCAGCACTTTTAATCTAGCTGCTTAATTAGTTTCTGATCTGAAGCGCTTATCTTTAATAGCGTACCAAATTTAATTACAAAATTCCTGTCTATTTCTTTTAATAAAACTTATTTTAATAAAACATTAATTATTATATACGTATAATTTTCTTTTAACAAAACATTATTATACACGTATATAGCAATAGTTCGTGAGTAAAGTTGCATAAAGACATTAATGTTTAAATCTATATCTAAAGTCAGTAGGATTTGTTCCAAAGACATTTGACATGCTGAATTTATCTTTATTAACAGATATATTTGGAGTTTCTAGAAGTGTCATCGTGTTATAAGTAGAGAAAAATTCTTAAAATGTTTTAACTGCGTTCTTTAAAAAAAAAAAGAATTAAAAAAAAAAAAGCTGTATAGTTTTCTAACATGCGGGATCCCATAAATGATATTATCAACTGAATTTGTGTTACTTGCTATTTTCATTGTTGCCCGCTTGTTATTACTATGTTTTATTACTATTATACTTGAACTGATTTAGTTTTAAGGAACTATTGTATATACTTCTTTCGGAAATTTTGCCATGTTTAAAGTAAATATATTTTGACAAGAAGCTTCATGCAGAATACGGCCTGTCAGATAAATAGTATATGTGTGTGTTGAATGGATAGCTAGTGAGAAGAAAGCTGAAATTATGAACTAAAGTTTCATTTTATTTTTGTTTGTTTTATTTGTTTTTTAAAAAAAGGGAAAATATTTTATGCAATGTTTTCTTTATAAATGTATTCCATTGGTATAATATTCTTTGGTATAATATATGCCAGGTAATTTAATTCATATAAATTTAATCTTGAATAGGTTTATTAGAATGTGTATATATCCTACCATTCTCAGGTAATAATATTATTCTATTTGATAAGTGTTTGATAAGTTAATGTATATTTTAAGCATTCTTATCCTATGGAGATTTTCATATCTCACTGGTAGTTATTTTGAATGTATGGTACTTCACTCAATTATATGTAAAACAGCCCAAGAGGTTATCAGAGGGTTTTCCATTCCATTTTTTTATAAATGTTATATTAATAATAACCATTAATATTTTTTATATGCACTGAGAATTAATTTTCTCACATTTGATTTACCATCTGATTAATGTCCACTAGCCACTATAGTTTAATATTTAATATTTTCTTATGTGTGCATCGAAGTTCTGCCTAGAATTTTATATGTGTTTAATATTCTTAAGTAGTTCTTTTAATGGTCATTTGAGATAATTTGCATTGTTGGTTCTGACATTGATTAATACGTATTGTAATTTAAAATTCTTGAAGATGACTTTAGTCAGTTAAAGTGATGTTGGTATCTTGTTGTTGCTAGTTTAATATTTGTTGGCCTCATAGAGCAAGATCCTACTAATTATTATTACTATTATGCTTGATGGAGTAGACTAAGTCCTCCATCTTTATTTTATTGTTTTTCCATGAGGTGATAGTGTTCATTTCTCATGATGATTATCACATATATATTAGGTATTCATATTTAGTGTGTCTTTTATGGTTTCTGATGCACCATGACAAGGTCCAGGCATTCTCTTTTCTGCTTCAAGTATAGGTATTTTTGGAAGCCACCACAGTTTTGTTAAGTTGATCAGCTCTAGGATCATATATGTATATTTTGGCCTATCACTCATGATGTATTAATGTTATTTTCCACCACAGTAGGTGAAGTTGCATGTGCTTTAGATATGTTTGTTTGAGGAACTCTGTTTCTTCAGGTTGTGTTCAGTCATTTTAATGCTTAAGAGTATGTCAATTTCTGCATTGTGCTGCTATGATTGTTTTATCATCCACAAATCAAACAACAACAATTAATATTTTAAGTATAGTGATAAGTTTCAATTCACACATAATAAGTAATTAATGTGTTCATTCGGAGTTTTCATGAGGGAAATGTAAGTCCTCCAATTTTAAAACATTTGGTGTAATAATTTTATGTGGACAAGAATTTCTTGAAATGTGTGCGTAAATGATATCTGGTGAGTGGACCATGCATTTAATTTAATTTAAATTTACTTAAGTACTTACTAGCTATAATCCTAAATAATGGAAGTGTAACTAATTATAATTTTGAAATTTATGCTGTATATGCCAGTCCTAACATAGCTTTTGCTTAGCTTATTGTATTAAATATGAACAGATTAGTTTATTATTCTGGTTGCTAAATTTGACAGCAGAATTATAAAATGTATCAGTAAAATAAAGTTATGTTTATTAAGCTTATGCTACTATAATGAAAATAAAGAGATTTTAGGATCCTTAATATTTTATTTGAATAAATTTAAATATTAAATTAGCTTCTGTTCACTCTTGTAATTTTTTTTTATTAAAATAAACAGTTGAAAAGAGTCAATGAGGTATAATCAGTTATTTTATTTGACTAGAAATTTGCAATTGGTGGTAAACCAAAGAAATGGAATAAATATTATTAGTCAAAATACTTAAAGATAACAGTGCAATCTTGGCAATGTTTCCCTTAATTTTGTAAATATTTTATTATGTGATACTGTCAATAAATCAAATTTGCTATTATTAAAAAAAATTCAGTTTCTGTTTATTTTCTTTTATATGCTATTGTCTTGAGTTCCAAAAGTTCACAATGTTCATAAGGTTAATAATGTTCATGATATTCACAATATTTATTATTTATATTACATCCAAGATATGCAGAGTATTTCATACTGGGTTAAATTAGATAGGCCATGCTGATAATTGTGATGCTCAGATTAAATAACATTAACAGATAATAACATATTCAGGATACTTAATGTAATATTTATTTTAAGATTGATTTTAAGTTATTCTTATCTTCTCAGGCTGAAGATTATATAATATAAGATGAAGACTATTAGTGATTCAGAAGAATATTTACTATGTTTCAGACTGCACATTATCTTGTATATTTTTTTAAATTGAAATCCATCTGCATTTAATTTCATAAGAAGGTTGACTGTGAGTATGTGGAAGACATAAAAAGCATCCTTGTCCTTTTTCCAGCTTCAGTGATGTCTTGGGTAGTATGCTATAATTGGTTTAAATTCAAATTATTTAATCAAATCTTTAAATTGATATTTTTTTTATTATGTTATGATTTGATTTAATGAAAGATAGTTATCTTATCATGGGGAAGCAGTCATTGCTTGCATTCTATAGTGAGCCAGGATATCACCCATTCATTTATTCATCCCAGCAATCATTTATTAGGCAACTTCTAACCTTTATCTTTCACAAGAGTTTAGTTAAAACCCCTGAGAATGTTTACTCTTGTTGTCATTGCTAGTATTGTTTAATTAAATAGTCCTTCAACAGAATGTCATTTGTTTTTATTCAGAATATATGATCTGATAGGAGGCTGATTCTGATAATGATTAATTAATGATATAAAACATACTTTATATTATTTCTGTCAGATTATTGAACATGTTACAATAGATGTTTGCACTGTTGTTAGATTTTGTCTCTATCTGATTATATATCTCTGTAACATCATTCATCTTTGATTTTATTGTAGCCCCACTGAGTTAAGTCATTAAGAGTCTCTAATATACTAAAATAGAATACATATAGAATAGTTCATTTCTTTCATTCTCATCTCATCTCTTCATTTCTCATATTCATCTTCAGTATCTCATTTCTTTCATTTTCATCTCATCTTCCATTCTCATATTCATCTTTCAGTTATCTCTTTCATTCTCATCTTCTTTTATCTTCTTCATATTATCATCCCAACTTTTTCACTCTCATCTTCTCAGTTCTCTCTTTCATTCTTATCTTCTCAGTTCTCTATTTCATTCTCATCTTCTTTCAGTCCTCATCTCTCTCTTCCTTTCACCTATCATATAAACTGTTTACTAAGGTTACTCATCTTCCATTCTCATCTCATTTTTTCTCTCTTCCATTCTCATCTTCTTTCATCATCTTTCATATCATTTCTTTTCCACCTTTGACATCTTTCTTTCTTTCATCATCACACACACACACACCCGACCGTATTTAATACCTTACAATATATAATTTAATTTAATAATAAATAAATCAATAGACAATCATTATTATTTTATTTTAAAAATACTTATCTTTTGCCTGTTTAATTTTATTTATTTTTAAACTTTAGTTTATTCTTTTTTGAAAATTTTAATATTATTTTAGTTTTTGTAGTATTTATCTTTAATCCTACATTCTTATTTTCATCTGATAGCTCTTGTAACATTTGTAAAAATAATCAAATCATTTTAAAAATCTAGATGACTTAAACAAATATTTTTTTATTCTCTTATTAATATTAATCTTTTTTATGTGTTAATGTGTTCTAATCATTAATGTTGCTTTTGGATAAATATTCAAAATTTAATAATATGCACAGTCTTTGTCTTATCATACTAAAGCTTTATAAAAATGCTTATGGAACAAAATAACATTTCACTTAAAGTGACCAGATATACAACATTTTTCATGCCATATTTAACAAAGGGTACGGAATGTTGTAATGTAAATTATCTTACAACCTTTAGATATAATATTATATTTTTAAAAAATTAAACTAAAATATAATTGAATATACACATTTGACAACACTATATAAATAGATAAGCAATATTATTCATGGAACAATTCAGATTGGTTTGCTTTGGTGTAGAATTAAACTTCCTTTATTTGCAACAATCTATATTAAATTTGTACATTTTTCATAATGCGTCTATCAATTGTGATACAAATAATCATTGAATCTCAAGCTTAAATGCTGTTTAAATATAATACATATATTGCTATTCAACAATTATAATTGTTTTGTCTCTTCTGTAAAATTGTAATTTTAAATAAATGTTAGGACATTTAAATAAAAAAGATGAACATCAATTTAAAAATATTTTGTATTTATGCTGCACATGTTTTCAATACCTTAAATATCATAATCATAGCTTTTTTATTTTAGTCTTGTTGCATTTTGTTATTATATGTACTTGCTTGATATTTTTAAAATTTACATAAAGTTAATTTTTTTGTGTTTTTTATATAATTTTATGTAAATGTTTTCAGAGAAGTCTCTTTTTAGATAAAAGGTTGCTGATTTCTTTTTTATTTATAGCATATTTGTTTTGGGCTATTGTTTATGCCTCAATTATATCGAAGGTTGAGTCCTTGTCAACAAAAAAAAATATTGCATTCAAGATATATAAATAACACACTCATATTATTATCCAAATTCAGCATGAACTAGCACAAAAATCTTTTTTTAATTTGGATTATTGGAAAAAAATAAAAATCCATGTGTAAATTTGGATATAGATGTTGCAAAAGCATAATAATGGTTTAAACTACAAAATGGCACTAAAACCCATAAATATCAGAGGAATCAGCCATCCTGAATTGGTAGATCCCATGGCAAATAAGTATGTATGCAGGTCATAAAGGTTTTCTCTACAGAAATTTAAAACTGTAAATTTAAAACAGATCTTAGAAATAATATAGATGCATAAACCAGAGATTTAAAAAACATGGAATATAACATCAAGAAAATTAACTCCGTAGCGGAAAAATTTTATAACAAAGTAAAAAATCCAGCACAATTCAAATTCAATGGGAAAAAATAAACTAGCTTCCATATGTACCAAAGATGGTTCAAATATTCAAAACTATTTGTGCAGGAAAATATAATATCTTTCCAATCACACTCCTTCTCTAAACAAATTAATGAATAATTCTAAAAATAAACTAAATAAAGAAATTGTGCTTGAAATATTTTATAAAATTAATGTGCAAAAATATGGATTATTTAGATGGAGATTATGGAGGAAAATGAGCAAACATATCCACAAGACTGGCTAGCACAACTACTTGTAACAGGGCAAAAGAAATAATGGTATTCATCAATATATTTTAGACATATGAAATGCAGTCTCCCAAAGTGGATATTGTGTGAAATGAGAGAGAGGGGAAGTAGGCATGAGACAATATCCAAGAACTAATAAACTATAAACTAAAAAAAAAAAAGAAACCAGCTCCACTCTATCTAAAAAGTGGCCTCCCTGAAAACATTTACATAATTTACTATAAAAAATCAAGAAATTTAACTTTATGTACAAGTTTACAAATAGCCAGCATGACTTTTAAATAACATGAATGCTGCATCACTAAAATAAAAAAGGTACCATTATGACACTTAAGGTATTGAAACGCTGCTTAGCATAAATATGAGAGATTCATTTAAACTGATTTATGATTTTTCTCTTTAAATATCTTAACATTAATGATTATAAAAATATATTACTATTCTAAGTGAAATAACTTTTCATTTATTGGATTTTATTAATTACTTGTTTTAATATTTTATATCAAAAAAATTATTTCACTAAAGTTTATAAAAAAATTATAAGAGTTTTATGCAAACTTAAGTTGCAGACTGTTAAATTTATATATTAATATTTTCTAATGCATCCAGTCATAAGGACATAAAATATTTTCTCTTATTCATTTTTTAATCCAAAAATGAGCATAAAAATAAAAAAATCTTAATTTTGTGTCACTACTAAGAGAAACTGCTGAACTTAATTGCAGGTCAATTTTACAAATTGTTAAAGAATATAACTTATCAAAAAAAATATATTAGTTGAATATTGAATGTTAATATTAATTTCAGGAGCATTGCATAAAAAGTACTAACAATATTTTTGCAAATTAAATATATAATGAAATAATATTTTATATACTTCTATGTTTATAAACAGTAATAATAATCAGCTATTAATCCTATGCACATGCACTTTGGAAATTTAAATTATAAATGAATACTAGAATGGCTCAAAGAAACATAAAAATGTGTTATATAACTCATATAATCCATAACTTTATTCAGATTGCAGCTAATCTTTTTATTTATAAATAATGAAAATGTAATTATAAAACATTATAATCATATATATATATTGTAACATTTTTCACGTTTTCTATATTCTGGTAGGTCTTTTTTTACACACTGTATAATAAAAAGGTAACCAAGCTATAAAGATGGAAAATATAAATATTTCATATTTCTATAAAAACATAGTTATATTTCCTGATTAAACTGGCCTACTAATTATTGCGACTTATGCTGCTGGCAGAATCAGCTTTTTTATTTATTTTACCAAAGGCACCAGGATTCATACAAGAATCCTGAAATCCGTCATCGCATATCATAAATTAAGAATAAAATAATTTAAAGGATCGGGGTTTTGATTTCACATAACTTAGTTATTTTTTCAGAAATATAACACTTATGGGGCTTAGTTAAAAACTATTGGCAAAGGTAAATTACACATTTAAATTCTAATAAAATATCATTAATAATGCACAATGAAAGTTGATAAAAGTAAAATATTTTATTCAAACAAATTAAAATATTTAAAGATAAATTACTAATAAGTTGGGAAGAATACATGCATGCTAATCCAGACATGAATCAATTAATTAAAACAGTTCCAACAATTAAAGTTCACTTCCAAATTTCTTTTAGAAAGTTTTTCTGCTGTATACAGGGTTATGGACACTGGCTATAGGTTTTGTCAAGCTATATTTCACATTCTCCGTTTACCAGCTGTATGTGCATCAATGTAAGTTTCACACAATTAAACAGTTTTTTTATATAATTAGCTTAATTGTTTTATTTACAAAAATCTTAAACACAGTAATTATGTATAATATGTTTCACCCGAGTTTCTTTAAATCAGTCTTTGCTTAATTCTTATCCGTGTCATTCCGCAATACAAATGTCACTTACTCCTAAGACTTTACACTGTACATAAACTTCAGGTTCTATCACATGCTTGTAAATATTCCTGGCTTTAAACTAATGCTCTTCTCCAATCTCACATCCTCTAAATATCTATTGCTTAGAAAAATTATAACTACTTACTTCATTTTGTAGTTTAATGTTCAGCCATCTTTGTTACTTCCCTACTACCTTCCCAGCATACTTGCTGCCTCTCTATATCCAGGTTTTTCACTACAGTTATATTCTAGAATACTGATATCCCAAAATCAATTTATCAATCTTTACTCTTTACTGTAGACCAGTGCATACCTTCCCCCACTCTAGAAAATGGTCATATTGGTTATATAAAAAAATAGTCTTGCAGTTTGGTTGGAGGGCATTTGTCTCTGATGGGTCTTGTAAGAAGTAGATTGGTATTTTCCTTATCACCTTCCACCTTGTCACTATGGCCTGGTTTTGAGCTTGATCCTCTTCTTGCACTATTGTCTCCATCATCATTGTTTGATCTTCCAAGTTTTCTCTAGGCATTGGTCCCTCCTGCTCCTCCAGATTTCTGCCAGCAAGCTCTTCTGCTCTATATGGGATGTTCCCCTCGCTTTGTGCTGGACTTGGAGAGCTATCCACATTCAGTATGTCACTCTGTCGACTTTCAGATTTATGTTTTTTCAGACTTTTGCCATTTTCAAGTCTGACAATGCAAATATATCTAGATGGAATCTCTACCACAACAGCAGGCAGCCACACTCTTTTCAAATGTCTCAGCTCCATACTAATTCATCTATTCTGAACTTTGCCACATTTTCACTTCTGTTTGCAGTCTCTTCTGTCCTGGCATCTTTGTCATATGAGTACAGCATTTCTGCTTAACAGCAGTTCTGCTGGAGTTTTCATTGTGGCTATGGATGCTGTGAAATGCTGGTAAAACATTGCATCCACCAGTGCTTCTTGTATATCCTTATACAACATTGTATTCAGGGTCATCTTCAAATGTTGCACAGCCTTCTCTGCCAAACCATTAGATTCTGGATGGTATTGTGCCATAAGAACATGTCTTATTCCTTTATCAGTTAGGAAGTCTTTGAAATCCTGTGATGTAAATCAAATCCCATACAATCATTACTGAAACTGTTGTCCTGCAAAAACTTTGTTCATGGCTCCAATTGTACATTCTGCTGGTACTCTCACTAACTTATATTCTGCCCACTTGGGAATATGAATCAATTATCATAAGAAGATATATCTATTTAAAGGTCTGGCATGAAATATGTGGGCATTGCCAGGGTGATGTTGCTTTCTCATGAGTCAAATGTTTTTGGGGGCAGATCAGCAAAAGTCTGACACTGGACATAATTCTTTACTGTTTTGACTATTTTCTGGTTCATACTTAAAGCCACCACATATAACTGGATCAAGGCTTTCATCCTGACTATGCCTGAGTGCCCTTGGTGGAGCAAACCCATTGTTTGTTTCCTACACTCTGGAAACCATTGTCCTGCAAAAACTTCTTTCAGGTTCCAATGGTA
>JAQFVV010002070.1:0-35947 GCA_028023455.1 Epiperipatus broadwayi | reverse complement strand
AAGATTTTTAGCCTATAGGAATTAGTTTTGTTATCTGATACTTAACTGTCTGTAATATTTTAGTGCTTAATTTCTGTAAGTAGTCATTTTGTAAATATTATTATATATACTCAGTACTACATATTTATTATTTAATAGTCAATGCTTGTTTACAGGATTGTTAAAATTAATGGAATATATATATATTTGATTTCAGAAGCTTCAAAAAGTCCTCCTAGAAATGATGTTTATTATGTTAAAGATGAAAATGATAAAATATGTGCTTTAGCAAAATTTAATGCCAAAATCACAATAAAGTACCCAACAAAAGATTCTAAAGTAAGTATAATATTTGTTTTAGCAACAAACATTTTCATCATCTCTATTTTATTTATTGTAAGCTTTAATAAGTAATAATAAATGTCAGTTGTTAGTGCTTAATAAATGTGAGTGGCATTGTACTTGAATGCAAAATAAAGTAAACAAACTAATTTTTACAATCAAAATATATATTCAGAATTATAAAAATAAGATAAAATCTTTCAAGACTGATGTAAATTATATAAAATCATCTCTGCCTCACATCTTAGGCATTCCTATTTTATCAAGGAATGATATTCTCATTTCAAGTACAAAGATGATATGGAACTTTATAAGTATCTAAAATTTAATTTACAATCAATTAATCAATCTACCAATTAACATGTTATGCTATCTAGAAAAGTATATTACATAAAATAAGAAAAATAGATGATGCAACTCAAAACCCCATACTTCTTTAGTATCTGCAAAAAGCTTAATTGCAACATTGTTTCTATATTATACCAGCACTTTGATTATCTCTGCAATTGCAAACTTGATATCTCCAATTTTTCCAAAATCATAATATTTATATCTTAGAAAAAGTCAAATACATTCTATCCTTCAGAAAATGACTTACAGCATGAAAACCGATCAAAATGTTTTCCAAATATCATATTAAAAACTGAATGAATTTATTTTTTCCAGATTCTTCATTACACACTATGCAATAAAAGATTTCCATGCTTCCCATGCTATTATTTTGGTGCAGGAATTGATGTTGATTGCCAAAGTAAACAAATGTACAAATTATGTGGCATGTTAAATTCATATTAAGGTTGCATTTGATCTCATAAATTGAAAATATCTGTTCATAACTATACATCACCTTCTATTAGCATACCATCATTTTAAAATTGTTATCGAGAATTATCTCATCAACATATCTGTTTAAAAATTACATTTGATTTATCCACATCTTTGAAACTTAGTGTTGATATTTCACAGAGCATCACATTTATTCTTGTCGTTTCCAATTTATATAGAATCACTACTTTAAAATTATAATAGTGCATAATTCTTTTTTTTTCTGCATCTTGGAAATATAATTCATGCCATATCCTTTGTTGATGCTATCATGGTACAATAGAAAGAATTTCAGATCATCTCCTTGTTCTTCATACTCTAGGTCATTTCTAAATAATGTCTGAATCCACAATACAACTTTGTATACCATTCATATGATAACTGTCTACAGGTCATAGATTACTATTTTCTACATGACTGTCATTCTTCCTGATATTCATCATCCTGTCTGAAAGTCAATCTGTCTAAGTCCAATTAAGTCATCACTTGATTCAACTCATAGCAGTTACCTTTAATGTGAAAATGAAACCATTTTGCCTAAAAACTTTACCTTGTTGTGATATTTGTATAGTTAATACTATACTTTGTAAATTACCTGAAAATATGCTTAATCTTACTATAATAAATTCATATTTGCAATTAAAGCATATATATGTAGACTATCTTCAATTCTTTTATCAATTAAGATTTGCAGAAGAGACTTCAATTTGATATGTGCTAAATCTTTTGCAAGAGTCAAAATGCATATTGCAACACTAATTCAGTTCTCAATGCCATTCCACTATTTATATCACTCACTATACTACTTTGTGTTAAAAGATTACTTTTTATATATCATACCATCAGGTGTATTTATCTATTGGATGAGCACAAATCCTTTATAAATATTTCACTTAGTGGTTTAGAGTAAATAACCTATTTTTTCACACATCTATGGACATTTCCATACATAGTTAAATTCTTTTTTAATTTCTTTCATGGGACATTATCTTGAATCTATATATGTCTTGTTTAGTAGATACCAAGAAGAGATGCTATTCACTTTTCAAACATGCTGTGAAGTTTACGCAATCAACCTCAAGCAATTATTTCAAAAATTTGTAAATTACTTCTCTCTACAATACATCAGTAATTATTTGCACATATTCAATAATAAAAAATACAATGTATTTTTTAAAAAATAACAAAGAATTCTTTAATATTGCCATATATGTTTTAAAACTTTTACTAAGAATATTGTAAACAAATGTTGTCAGTCAATATTTTTTTCAATTATGCAATAATATAACAACAGACTTATTTATTAAAATTTTTATTGTACCGAGTTTTAATATTAAATTTAAATTTAAAATTAACATTATATATATTTTATGCAAAAAAAAAATTATAAGATTATCAAAAATATGGCATCTTGAAATATTAATGGACTGTGTACATATATATTCCATTAAAGTTATTATATTTATATGTTTGCCAATAAAAAAGAATTGATTGTATTCTTTACTTTTGTTATACTGTCTGGTCTTAGGAATTTTTAATGTAATTATATTTTTCTAACTTATTTAATTATTATTAAAAATTGGGAAATAACCTCTACATAAAAAGTGTGAAATGAAGATATGTGTAGTTAAGTTTCAACTGAAAGCATTTATGTGCTCCCTAGCTCTTGCAAAGATATGCTCCTCCATAAAATAAAAACATGTAGAACCATCAAGGATTTGTAAAGTCACTTAGTTTTTAGTGCTGTAAAAAAAAAAAGCAAGTTTCAATCAGACTATTGCACATGTACATTATGTTTAAATTGATAATGTAAAATTAAATGCATAGTATGCAAGAAATAAACAATTATAATTAATTTCATCTTTATAAGAACTTGTAAATATTAGACTGCTAGGCTAAATAAATATTAAATACAGTGATAGAAGCAACTGGATACAATAAAGGTGTGATATTCACTATATCAATATATACTACTTTAATTATTTGGTATCTAAAAAAAATGTTAAAATAAAAAATAAAATCATTAAAATTTATAAATTTAGTCTATTATATGATAACGTGGGCAGTTATTTTTCATCTCAGAGTGCCATACATGATCATATTTATTAATAATACTTTTCAAATTAAATTGAAAACACATACTGTATAGTTTACTCACTATTTGATAAGTTATTGTATTTTTTATAGCAAAATGTTTACAAAATTTAAATCACTATTTTTTAAGCAATAAAATAGTTAAAATAAGAATTGTAAACATTCTTACTATTGTGTCAGGGAGCTTAAATTTTGAACAGTTCATTCTAGAATCTGAAATGGATAATAGCAAATAGGACTGACTATATAAATTCAAAAGTCAGTTCAGAACATCAAAACTACTCTTTGCTAATAAGGATGCTGCTATTAATGAATGTTTCCTTAGGGAAAAAGTTATTGAAGAAAAAGGAAAATCATCCAGAATATGTTTAATTGCAGTTCTGATTCTTCACCATTCTTTTTATTTTAAGAAATAAATGAGTTACTATATGTTTTTTATTATTTTTACTTTTTGAATGTATGTGAATGAGTGGACACACACAATTAAATATATTTGTAACTGTGCTCCTTTAATTTATTAATAAGATCTGCATTATTTTTTAATTTTGTTTGTTATAATTTTAAATTATATGGGCATATTATACACATGAATAAGTAGGTATCTTAGATATATATGTTCATGTTGAAAGATATTATATACTTGCAGTTCAATAAATAATATGTATTCTATTGCAATCATAGCTTATTAACAAAATGTGAGCTATTATACATGATGTGTGCTTAGGTTTTGTTGATAAAATATATTGTTTATTGAACTGCAAGTTTTCAGATTATATATATATATATATATATATATATATATATATATATATATATATATATATATATATATATATATATATATATATATATATAAACAGCTGGCTATTTAAGTGTGTAGTATGCACATATAAATTATTTTTATTTTTCATTCTTTTTCTTCCTTTTTATATCATACTATTACAATATAAACTTTTATTAATAATCTATATATTGCTAATAATAATGACTTAACTATCTTTAGCAAAAGATATTTATTTTTTACATCATAATAATTAGAGAGGTGTTCAGTTCTTGACTAAAAACCCAATATTATGTATTTTCAATAAGTCAAATTTGATAACTTTAAATAATCTATTAGCATAGGATGTAGAAATAACACTACTGTTATCCAAAATTGTAGTTCAAGATTTATTCTAGAGCATTTTCACAATCTGATAAACATTATTAAATAATGTGCTTTTTAAATTAACATATTTAATGTAAATACAACAAAGATTTAACAATTTCAGATATTATAAATATCACTTTAGGCTTAAGAGAATATGAAGATCAAAATGGAGATTAAATTAGATAAACTAAAAAAAAATTTATAAATAATAATAACAAAAAATAAACTACAAATTCCTGAAAAAATATGAACATGAAGGGTTAAAAAACATTATTATTAGTAGTAGTATAAAATATTACTTATATATATATATTTCCAATCTCATAAAATAGAAAATTTATTTTATCTTTTTTTTTTCCATATGTCAAATGCGTTGACCAGAAAGCGAACCCGGGCCAGCTGCTTGAAAGGCAGCTATGCTAACCACTAGGCCACCAACTCTTGACAAATTTATTTTATCTTATTATACATGCTCTAATATGCTTTTAAATGTTTTTGCCCATCAATGCATTTTAACGTGATTAATAAAAACAGAAATATATATACTCCATCAAATTGACGTCATTGTTTTGTAATTAAAGATTTCAAATGAAAAAATATTTGTATGTATTTATATTAGCTTCCTGTATATGTTTCCCTGTATGTGCATGTGTAAAAGAAAAATTAAAATATATTAAGAGCGTATTAAACAATGATAGACTAATACCCATAATGATCGAGGGTTATTGCTTAATTATAGTACACTCTTGCCCATGCAGGTTACAAATCTTGTTGAATTAGAGAAAATAATCTTGAATTGGTTGTAATATAAGAATATTTTGCAGTTATTACTTCGATATCTGTATTTTTAATTTTTAAAAATCACTTTTCAATAACAAAAAACATTTTTGAGACTTTTAAAATTATTTAACTGTTTTGTGGAAATAATATGGCTTTTTGTTGATTTTTAGGATCCTGAAAGTGAAGCCAATATTAATCTCCCTGATACTGTTATTATTAAAGGAGGATGCAATGACACAGAAATCACAATGATTTTATCTTGGTTGGGTATAGGAAGTGGATTTGAGTATAAATTGATGTTGCAGTTTAAAGTAAGGATTCTAATTTTTTTATTATTATAGATCTCCTATTCTAATTAATTTAATTATTTTATCACATTTGTAAAAAAAAAAAACTTTTTGTACATGTATTAACATATACTGTATAAAGTATTTATTAACATTTCATAAACATTTTACAGGCATATATTTGATATGTAATACATTTTTATTTTTTAAATGTATAAAATAAAAGGTATTAATATTTTTAAAATAATCATTTTCAATATTAATGACTAAAAGAATACGAGTTTTTAATAAATAAAATTATCATAGAATTTCAAGGGGCTGGAAATTAAAATTTAAAGTTGTTTTAATTGTTTTCACTAGATAACAAAAAAGTAAGAATTAGTTTATTAAAAATAGGGAGGAAATTATTTTTAAAAACAAAAATTCTCTTCAATGATCAGATATAATTTTTAATGTTAAAACGATGTTTTGTTTCATTTCAGAATTTATATGTAAATAATAGTATAGCATTTATTATTGTTGATAATTGCACTCTTTTTTCCCCCTCATGTGCCATAGCATCAGCCGGGAAGCGAACCCGCTAACCCGGGACAACTGCTTGAAAAGCAGCTGTCGCTGACCTCTCGACCACCAATGCACTCTTTTGTAGAGCAGAATTATACAATAACATTAAAATCTAGCTTTGACATTATTCTGTCATGGTCTAAAAATAGATATTGTATTTTTAGATCACTTTATGAGTGAGGATGCTATTTGCTAACCTGGGTACCATGATCCCATGATATATTTTGTGCTTTCTCAATTATCAAATTGCAAATTTGTAGTAAATAAACGATGAGAAGATATCCTGTAATTATAATTCAAATCAATTTAAACCCAAAAGATAAACACAACCAATGTAAAGACAAAACTAACTGTACACTTTGCTTATTAAGTTATAAATAAAACTTCAACATTTTTTTTAATTTCAATTAAAATCTTTATGATATGATTGTGTGCCTATTTGCCTTCTAAATGCATATATTTACATTCATAATAGATTTCCATGAATGTATGATTAGAAAGATATTGTTTAATAAATTAAAGTGTATTAATAAAAGAAAAACAGGCAAATAAGCAAAATGAAAAAGTTTGATAATTCTGAAATGATTTTAGGATGGTTTTATAACTTAGATATGGTATAAATATTATTTGAAAAAATTTTTTTTAATTTATACATTAAATCATTATGTTAGATAAAGAGCTTACAAATAAGCTCTTAACATTTGTAATACAAGCTTGTTTAAATTAGGTCATGTGACATCTGACTTGATTTCTTTTTTGTAATTAAATCATTAATTATATATTTTAAAGGTATGTACAATTACATCACAAAATATTTGTTTAAAACATATATTGGTAAATCCAATGATAAGAGCCTTACAAGACACTTTATGAATATGTGTGTATAATAAATATCAATAAACATCTAAATAATTGTATATGTAATTTATACCACTCAAGATCCTGCTTGTGATGCAGAATGAGAGTCTTATGTAACAATTATAATATTTTAAACAGATAAAAGGAGTATTTTAATTAAGGTTTAAATAATTTTATAAGAATTTAGACAAAAACTTTTAATAATAAATTTATCCTATCTAATCATTTAGGTTTGGAGTAAAGAAATTCAATTTCATGAAATTAAAAAATTCTTTGTAATGTTAAAAATACAAAGATTGCAAAAATTGCTGAAATAATTACTGGAGTTTTAAAATATGCCAGAGATATGTTAGTTTCAATGCTATTGAGACTTTTTAGAAATATATGAATCATGAAGTTGCACCACCTGATATTAAGGTTGCTTCCATTAATCCAATTTATAAAAATAAAGATGATAGAAAAACAGCAATACATAAATTATTATGGAATGTCATTATTGTTGAGTATATTTTAAAATTAAACCACTAAATATCACATGATCATCCTAAGATCTAGCTGCAATGCTCTCAGATCCAAGGCTTCTCACTGACGAAGGCCACAAACCAGAAACTAGTCTGGGAATAATGGATGAGTAGGCACTAGAGAGGGATTTTATGCACAAGCCTTTTGGAATCCATTGATTACTCTGGCTTGCACTGAATGGCACTACTGTATGGAGAGTTTTGCCTGCATTTTAAAATTTTATTAATTAGGTTTCTTCTAATATTATTTGAATGATTATCAAGAAATACATGAATTTAGAGTCAAGAAACAAGTATAGACATAATGTTTGTAAACAATATAAACAAGTGTAGTGAACAAAAATATAATTTATTCGTATATATGTGTGTGCACATTACATCAATCTGCTTGACAAATTTTTCATTTCCTACAAACAAACATGGACAGTTACCATTTTTAATACATATTCAAATGATTACCAATTATTCTTACCAAATGAGAAATATAACTTTTTTATTATTATCTGTATGATCAAATTATTTCTTAAATAAAAATTTTAATCTTTTTTTCCTCATGCTCAAGATTCTATCATATTTTATTATTCTCATACTTGGAAGGGGGTGATAACTGCTCTGACTGAAAATATTAATTCAGTTGATATGCATCTTAAGAAGTCATTTGTAATAATGATTATCAGTGCTGTATATACCATATCATTGTTGTTCAGACTTTTCATTCATAGAATTCTAATCATAATGTTGAAAATCCCAGATGAAAATGTCAAATTTCATATTATCATAATGATGAAGTTTATTGGTGTTTAGAACTCATTTACTATCTAAGCCATGATTGTTGCCAATTTGAGTAATGGCTTTCAATGCTAAAGTATTGATGATAATCTTTTTGACTACAATAAATGATGTTTACATATGAGATAGTGATAATTAAAAAGCAATATTATTTCTCTCATAGTTACTATTTTTATTCTGAATGCCACAATGGTATTCTCTGAACAGTATATATGTATGATCAAGCATAATTTCACATATACCTATATCCTGAATTCTGGATCAGAATAAGTACAATTCTAAAATAAAGGAATAAATATAAATCTAAAATAAATTACAGATAGTGAGAAGGAATCATATATGTTAGGACAGAGAAGAGAAATTAGTGAAGACTCTGGTACATCACAAAATGATCATAGGTTATTGTAGTGATAACCTTATGTTAATTATTTAGAATTGTTTTTTTTTTATTTTTTATTAAGAGTGGGAATATGTGATATGCACATATCATCATTTATTATTCCCCTATAGTTTATAGTTTATAAAGAAAGCAATTAAAAATCGTGTGTTTAGTAAATACATTTATAGTTTGAGTAAATCAGAAGTGAATGAACAATTTATTATTAAAATTTTAAAATAAAATATTTGTATTAAGTTATATTAAATAATAACAATGTGCTTTATTAAGGTCATTGAAGGAGAATCACACATTCTTGAGCTAATAATAATAAAAAAGATTGCAAACAAGACCAGCAAGAAAAATCTTTAAAATTTGTGTTTTATTTTCATATATTTTACCATTAGATTCTGGATTTATAGCAAAAAAATAATGCACTCTCATTAAAAAGTCACATAGAAGGAGGAGAGCATGACCCTCCTGCTTTTAATATTTTTATGAACAAAACAGAATGGATTACAACAAATGTTATACTAACTGCAATAAAGCTATTTGCCATGGAGAGTTTAACCTATGTGTAAGCAGATTGTGTATGCATAAGAAATGGTTATCATGTGATGTTTAATGATTATAATATTGATAAAATGAATAGTTGGATCTCCTTTTAATGACAAAAATGTTTATGGAACTCTACATTTGTGTTTGCTATCATGGAGGTGCCAAAGAAAATGTCATAGGATAATAGAACTTAAACTGAAATTACATACTGAACTTGGTAAAAAAAAACACCAACAGATTTTTTTTTTTTCAATTATCTACTCAGATAACTTTCACTAGTTAATAATAATTATGAATATAATGATAATTACTGATAGATAGATATCAAAAATCTCCTTTATTAATAATTTTAATTATTAATGCAATCTTATTTTTTCATTTGATATACACTTAAACATGAAAATCAAATAAGTATAACTTAAACCAATTATTAATGCATTATTTTTCCAAAAACAAGTCTAAATTTAAACATAACCAATAATCCATATATATAATTTATATAATAACTATTATTATAAAAAAAGCATTACTTGATTTGAAAGATATATACACCTGAGACTTTTTATGTGGTAGATAGGTTCCACAGAAAACCCGCATTAAAAAAATTGCACAAAAATAGACTTAACTTACATTCAAAAATGTGGGATACATTCCTTAATTTTCAGAAATCACATAAAACCAAAGCAACAAGATAAAATTACTTTAAAATTTGCATTAAAAAATAAGGAAATAAAGTATGACTAATAAAAAATTTCAAATTTTAACAACTTTGAATTAAAATAATTCCTTCAAAATAAAGTGTTATTTAGAAATGATTAATTATTCAAGATATCTTAAAAATATGAAATTGTCAAGTGCTTGAAGAATTTAGATTTATCTAAAAGAGTACTGATCTCCCCTTCTTTTTTTCTTTCATTTAATAAGACCCCTAATTACAGTATAACAAATGTTATGCATAGTTATGATCTCAACAATATCTCATTATCTTAAAGTAAATGCAAACTCTAGAAACTTCTGCCATTTTTGGGTTCTATTTCAACTACATGATTGAATACTTTATGTGAAAGAAAATTATTTCCTTTTCCTCCACATCCCCCCTTCTGAATGTAAATTTATCATAAAGACTAAGTATAAAATCCTATTATATCTTACCTGATACATGAATTCTTTGAAGTCTTTATAAAAATATTATAAATCTTTTTCATTTTTATATGTTTTTTGTTCTATGGTTGCTACTACATTTCCTCAAAATAAGACCAGGTCTTATATTAATTTTTACTCCAATAGACACTGTGAGGCTTATTTTTAGGGGATGTCTTATTTTTTCATGTACAAAAATCTACATTTATTTTAAGTGCAAAAATGTACATTTGTTCAAGTACTTCTTCTTTTTACAGAAAGCTGTAAAATTCTTACCTCAGGAACCCCATGATTTCTTTCTTATACTCATTGGGATAGCTCTTTATTTCTGCACTCATCTTATCTGGTGATCAGAATATTATTTCCTTTAAATTTACCATTAAATCAACTGTTAAATGAAGACTTGTGAGACAGGAATGGTAACAAAAATGATTACAATTAAGAATGGTTTGTCCACACATAAAGCAACAAAAAAAATGCAAGCACAAAAATTGAGAAAATGTTTCTCTATCTTACATGTGCACATTAAGTATCTATATTACAACACTTGATGTATTGAATCCCAATGATTCATATAAGCCACAACTACACCCATCTGTTATCAAGTGTGCAAATTGTAATACTTTCCAAATTAATTGTAATAGCCTTGCTTGGGTATTCTTTTTGAAAACTTTTCTTTAGGTGAAAGATTGGTGATTTATCTTAAGCTAACTTTGTTTATTAAAATCACTTTCATTATTTTAATATCTAACATACAGACTATATATATTGTAACGATATATAAATATGTCGTTACATTAATTTAAAATAAAAACTTAAAAGTTCGCAAATAAAAGGAAAAAACTAAACGCTAAAATTAAAACATTGTTAAACGTGTATACATTCGCACAGATGTTAAACTTTAAAAATATTTTTTTTTTCATAAACAAAAAAAAAAGGTATTTGAATGTATTTTTTTAAATAAAAAAATACAAGATTGAAATAAGTTAAAATAAAAACAGGTATTAATTAATTCCTGTAATCTATAAAAAGAAATGGTTGTTTATTAATTATCTAAAAGCTGTTTAATTAAAAAGTCAGATGGAAAGTTAGATAAGAGAAGAAAGAGATTTTAGCTTGACAAATGGAAGCACTAAGCCTTGGCCCGGACCATAACGAAAAAACAGATTAGTGACGTTTTGTTCAGTGAATCCTTGTGGATGATATAAAAAGAAAGAAATATTGAGTTCAGGGAGCTTTTTCCAACTTGATTTTGGTGGGTCTGGCGACAAGACGCACTTGTCGTCCTCACTCACTTATTTAAAAATGCAAAGACTGTGATACCAGGACAGAACCAGCAACTGCCACCTCCAAAACATCAGACCGGTCTTCCATGAAAGTCTGCGTGGGAATTGCCAACGGGAACAGGGACTTCTCTACCGTAAGCAATAGAACTGAACAATTGTTAAAATCATAACCTTAATTAAGAACTTTAAAGATTGCTAAGTAAACTTAAATTTTATAAAAAGGAACTTTTCTCTGACTTATGTGTCAACTAAATTGATAATGTGATATTTTATATATGTGTGCGTTTGATAAAAAAAAAAAAAATCATTTCCATTTATTATTTATTGTATTGATATTTATTGTTTAAATTTTAAATGAGGTAATTTCAAGTTGTTTATAGACGCTTGCATGGATTCGTTTGCGGTTAATTATATTTTGGTTTTCATATTTGATCAAAATATATAGACATTCGATAAATAATGATACCTTACGGTGAGTATCTAAAATGTATTTATTCGGATGTCTTTTAAGTTATTGGTGACAACGCAAGTATCTTATGGTGAATACTATTGGGTTACTTATAAGTTTCCCTCTGCGATTGTCGGTATCAATAATTTTGTATTTTGATCGTTTATGTTTATTTTGAAATGTTTTTGACCGTGGAATCTGTGTAATCAATCTATACCCAACATTTTTAAATAAATCTGTGCGAATGTATATAAATGTTAAAATTAATCGGGCGCAAATGGCTATATAGTTTTGTAAAGTTGTATTAAGGGAGGGTAATCTTAGGTTATTCATTTCGTAGTTGAATTGGTTCAATGGATTGGATATATTTGTGTAATTAGTACATGTAGTATGAGATCCGCTACGGGCAGGATTATAGATATACGCCACACACCTTCTGTTTGCCTATGGATGGGTTTGTAAGTCGGCAGAAGACCGCAGTCCATTTCTATGGAGTTTTTAGTTTATTGATCTACTTGCCCACAGATGTCACATTCCTGTTGGTGGAGAGTCAATGTCTTCTCTACTTCTACTTATTGTTCAGATGTACATTCCTGACAATATAGTATTTTGTGTTGTCGTATCATGCTACATTGAATACATGAATGTATCAGATGGATTGGCGCCAGTTGATTGCGAAATTTGTTGCCTAAGGGTAAATCAGGGAAGAATATTTTCCTTTCAAATGCAGACCTATGTAGTCCATTCATACTCGACCCTCTAAATAAAATATTAAACATTATAGCAAGCTATTTTAAATGTAAAATTAAAAATTAAGATAAAAATCTAAATGTTAAACTTATTCCTCGAATTTAGAATGATTTTATATGTGCGTAAATAAATATTTTTCTGTGTTAATTTCTGGCAGTGGCTTTTATTATTTTATTCTTTTATATTTAAGATATAAAATTTATAGATTTTTATCTCGGCGTCTCCGCTGAGCTAGTGACAATGGGCTAACGATCTAAATATGTAAATAAAGTGGAATCCTAACAACGCGTATCTGCCTACTTTATAAATTTTTCTAGGCTCAAATGACTAGATGGCGCCCTTTGGTAGTGCGGTGCGGTGCGATGCGATCTCCCACTTCGTTTGGATCGTTATAATATATATACCTGTACAAACAATGTAATATAATATATATGGTATTTTGAGCTCCGACTTTCACATGACCCTCAACTCTCCACACTATTTCATACTACTGATACCCTTGACCACATACATGTCTAAAATATAAATAATCACCAATATACATATTTTGTGCTAAACCAGCACTCGTCAGTTGGTCCAGATCATCATCTCTACACATATATAATAAGTGCTCAGATTTATAATAAGATAGCCAATCTTCATACTTTAATGGTCATGCTTCAATCTACTTCACCCGCCAACTCTTCTGCCGTCCATCCTATTGAAAATCTGATGATGGAACGCTCCAAACCCATGCTGCTGCCGACATTCTAGAAGGAAAAAATGTTTAAGAAATCAAACTAATTTTTATTTTATCTCGAATATTTAAAAGCTATCACGATGAAGCTGTAAAATTAAATCAAGCATTCTAAATCTAAATATTAAATATAAATAAAATAAATATATAAATGAAATTATAAATTATCTGATATACTGAGTTGTGGTAGCTAAATTGTTTCTCTATACACATAGAATTACATTTGTTGAAAATTGTCAACAGGAAAATATAAAAGAACCATATAATTTATATTACCGTTTATTTAAAGCATTAATGTCAATAATACTGTTTATTTATACATTCATTACTATATAATTCAATACATTTATCAACTGTCTATGTGAATGACGATTTTAACTAGTGCTTATATTATACACATCCTGAAAAATCATTGTTAGGGCTTATTTTGTGGTTAGGTGTTATTTTGGGGGGAACACAGTATTACAGGGTTAGATAAAAATCTTAACTTGATTGATAAATAGTTTGAAGATTTTCCACATAAATACTATTTAAATATCAACTTATTGAAATGACTTAAACATAACATACACGGATAGCCAGGAAATCATATGAAAGATTTTTCAAAAATAGGCATTTATAGAATATTCAAAATTGTTTTTTTTTTCCTGACTAGCAGAAGCAAAACTAAGCTAGTTATTTTGTTCTGCCTAACTACTTTATGGTTGGATTCTGACTTTTTAATATTGCTTTCAATGTCATCTCTATAACTATAATTATAATCGTCCTAAACTGACTATTGCTTTTTATAGACATGATCTATATTCAATCTATTATATTACAGATATTTTAGAATTATGTTTAGAAAAAAAATAACATTCCTCTTTGATGAGTCTTTCTGGTTTTTTCTAGGTTTTTTTTAAAATTAAGGTAGTGATATTTATTTATCAATTACATCTAATGAATTAAGTTGTATTTCATGGATTGCTTTGTATAGTGATAACAAAGTTCATCTTTATTCTATTTTTGTTCTTTATCATTCTGTTGCTTTGTTTATGTTATCAGAAAGCAGTCAATACTTAAACAATACCACTATCAAAAACAATCAACAATTTCAATTTGTTGCCAGGTACTCATGGTCTAATATGATTATATAGATATTAACGACTGCAAATTGATTACAAAGTAAGTTGCAATCGTTAGTGTTTATACAAAGTTTTAAAAACCTCATATAACTTTTAAACTGCACTCTAACTCTGCAATAAAGCTAATAATGTTCAAGGCTAGATAGGTATTAATGTAAATAAATAAAAGCAGTCAACATTTAAATAATATCAATAACAATCAACAATGTTTATTTATATATATTCAAATTTGCTTACGCTTGTTTGTATGTGTAACAAAGTAGTTTCTTCTTTATAATCTAAAGCTGAGTGCAGTCTTCGTGAAGCTAACCATAATCATAGCTCTCTTGTTAATTAATGTTGCTGCTTTATTTATACTATAAAAATATTTTTATTTAAATTAGTTCATCTATTATTATAAAGTTCTGAAAATTTTATAATTATTAATGTGGACATGAATCTCCGATACTGCACTATTTCTTGAATATTATAAACTCTGTGCACTCACCTGCCAGTAAGAAATAGCGCATTATCAGAGGTTCACTTCCTCTTTAATAATTACAAACTTTTCAGCACTTTATAATAATAGATTTACATTTATAAGTCATACAGATTTTATCATATGTGGTTAAAAATGAGACTCTGTCTTTCTCCTGCAATAGGTTAATTAAATTTGTACAATTCAATATTTGATTATAACATCAGGCACACAATAAACTGAAGCCCTGATATAAGCATGGTCAGTAAGAGTTTTGGTATATACAAATATGGTCTAAACTTAAGTAATTCACTTAAATTTTTAAAACTCTTACTGGTGGGTGAATGTGCAGAGATTTGTAATATTTAAGAAATAGCATATTATTGGAGGTTCACTTCCTCTTTAATAATTATTAAATTAGTTCATTAAATATTCCATTTGTTTGATAACTGAATGTTGTTTTCCCTTTTGTTTATTACATTTCTATGATTGGTAATAAACTACACTTCCTTGACATTTCTTTTTCTGTCATTGTGCTCTATACACAGTAGATTGACTGATTGTGGGTCAACCTATGACTACATTGTTTTTTGTGATCCCAAAAACAGACTTATATCCATGCTATTTTTAGAATTCCTATATAAGTATTTGTGCTGCACCTAATCTAACATTGATGCTTTGTAAATACAAAGCAGACAAAAACAACAACATAAATGAATAAATTAAAGATATGTGTATCATAGGTTATAGTAAAAACACTCTGATAAATGTAAATAAACAATTCTATACAAATATAAAACAAACTTTAAAATCTTGAGTTGAAATTAAAACATGGGTTAACATGCTTTATATTCTGAGATTAATGAACAAAATAAAAAAGTTGTGTAAGCCAACTTTCAAAGTTAGCTTTCATACTTCATCTAATCTTAATAGGTTGATTATTAACACAAAAGACAAAAAGGAATATGTACCATAGATAGTATATAAGATTCCATGCAACAGTCCAATATACTATGCGGAAGCCAATATCTCAACTAGATTAGAGTAGCACAAATATTTATCTAGGCATGCTAAAAACAATCTAAAATATAAGTCTGTTGTTGTTTTTTGGACCCAAAAAAACAATGTGTTCATAAATTTGACTCATAGTTAGTCAATCTAAAGTGTATAGAATGTGATAACAAAAAAGGAATGGTCAAGAAGACATGGTTTATCACCAATATAGAAATGTAAGAATAAACAATTTTATACTAGCATCCAATTGTCAAAGAAATAGAAGATTTAAATGAAATAATTTAAATAAAAATGCTTTTGTAATTTTATTACAGTATAAATAAAGCAGCAGTAATAATTAATAAGAGACCTGTGAGTGATTAAGGTGAGCTTCACCGAAAGTGCCCTTACACTTATGAACAAATGTATGCAAATTTGAATTACAAATATAAATGAAGAAAAAAATCAATAGTATATATTCATAATGTAAGACAATATAAACTCCTCATAGTATTTCATTACTAACTTTTTTTCAATCACTATGTTAAAAATATAATCAGGCATTCTGTAAAACACGCTTCAGAAACAACTTTTCTTTGTCTAAAGAAATGCCTCATATTCACACCAGTTCAGCAAACACTTTCTTATATTAGTAATATAAACATTGAAAACTTAAAGTGACAATAATTAATGTTAAAGTGGCAATAATTAATGTAACATCTAATTCAACAAAGTTAATTAAAGTAGATGTATACTTCAGTCAATTAAAACTTGAATCATTAAATCCACATTAAAGTATGTAATAAAATCAAACATCGGCATCATTTAATTACTTATTTTAATAATGAATAAAATAAATTATAAAACTGTACCTCATACATTAATTAACCATGTTGAAATAAGTTTAATTGAATTAGACTACCAAATTAGTTATTTATGCTTTAACATCAACTCAGACATGTTTGTATTGTTGATATAAAAATGTGGGCTTCTGTATTAACATTGATATTTAGGTTTTTCTTTTTAACAGTTAACAAAAGAAATCTTCAAAGTAATGGCAGCTAGCACATAAGTACTGTGGCATTGCAGCATTCCCAGAAAAAAAATTATTATTAAATTTGTGGATGAAAATATCAATAATATAACAATCATTCAATATTTTGCATAAGTGATGTAAATATGATAATTAAACCATTTATAAAAAAAATTATTTTAAGTGATATTTGAACTTCTATTGAAAGATACTGCTAATTATGGCAGTGTGAGAACTATCATATTTGATGAATTTCAGCAAATTCCACTGAAATTTGTTTTCTTTTTTCAATATATGTAATTAGTTCCATTGAATTATTCACTGCAGCAGGTTATTTGAGCTGGTATGTTTATCCATTGTGGTTTCCTTTCAAAGTGAATAAATTTTTGTTTTTATTTAGGATGAGTAATAAAATATTCTATTGTTTTCTTGTAATTAACATTTATAAATAAACATATAAATATTTATTACAGAAAAATACAACAAAATAATAAAAGAAATATTATTTAAATATTTATCACAATGGATGTTAGTGTTGAACATATAAAAAAAATTATATTCTCTCAATTCTTCATTATTAGAAAAAAATGAAATAAAAAGTAAAGGTCGATCTACTCTAGATATTATTATTTGTCAAACATTAGTTGGTAAAAATAAAAATATATTAAATCTTTTAACAATAGTTGATTTGGAAAAATAAAATGGTTGTATACTTGCCAAATAAGAAATACTCTGTTTTGTTTACCTTGCTTACTTTTTGATGGCAGTATTTAATAAAGCACCTCTGTTTAAAAATTTCTGGGACTGCCACTGTTCCAAAGCATATGTGTTTTGCAGAGTAAACTGTTTGCTTTTTATATCAGCAGTATGATAATTTGGCATCATCTTAGTTTTTATACATATATATTTACGATGCTGTTTTATTTCATTATATATATATATTGTAACAATATTTATAAATTGCCATTTGTAACAATATTTATAAATTAATATAAACATGTATTTGTAATTATTAAATTATTATAAAAGATATGTATTTGTAACTATAATTTGTAGCTATTTTAATATGTCACATTTGTAACCATAATAAATATTTAGATAGGGGAAATTATTAATTATTAGATATATGCCTATCCAATCTGTACCATTTGTAACTATATCAATTCATCATAGCATAGATAAAGGAATTATAGAATCACTGTGCCACTTGAAAATATCAGCATTAAAGATTCTTGGTATTTATTTATATATTGGGGCAGTCATCTGAACAATAAAACATACTGGCCATTGTCATCTAATAAAAATATTATTAAATATAGCAACTGAATAAAAGTACCCACTGTGATATTCCTGGAGTGCCTTATGCTTATCTCCAATACTAGGTTCTTCTAACAAAGAATCCTTCCTATTCTTCTTTCCAAATATATAAGACCATTCATGGTCATATGCACACACGGGTGCTATTCATGACATCTTATAAAAAAATATATTTTATAAAACTAATATTATGTAGTTGGAAAGGGATGATATCACTCTTTATTCAGTTTAGCTAAGTACATGTGTTTTCCCTTGAGCGCCACTAGATTGTTTTCAATCTAGATAAGTATCTATTTATAGTGTACTTGAGTTCAAACTCATTCAGTACATATTTATTACACATGACTTGGATGACTATTGAACAAAAATGACATTCTTACATTTTATCTATATTGATAAAATTACAAGATCCCAATATTACCAAAGTTTATACTATAGATCAAAGATTCTTATAGACATTGCTAGCTCATTAGCGTATATTGATGAACAGACATGTATAATCCTATTAATGGCTTCCAAACAAGCATGTGAAGACCATTATTGATATTGATGGCCATTTAACTAGATTATTTATCACAATAAAGGTAATAATGATGATGATGATAATAATATCACAATAATGATTATAATAGTGATATCATAATAATGATTATAATGGTGATGATGATACCAGCCATGGCTTATCAATAAACTCACAACAATAAATTCATCTTTATAAACTTATAGGCATCTATTAAAATTATCCTATTTCATACTGGGATTTAATAATACTAATGGTGATGATTGATCATCATGAATCTCTTTGCATAATATTCAATTTTCTATAAACCCCTATTTACTAAAATATATTCATTGCGCTAAACATTAAATTTAATGATTATAATTTATTAATGATGATTGATGGCGATCATAACTTTTACATAGTATTATTTGAAACATTTTTAACTAATAACATGATATCCATCTTTGATGAGGATGATCTAAATTCATGGACACAACACAATTTTAGCTTTCTATGTTGAACTATAATTATCAAAATTTGGTTATTCTCAAGCATAATCCTTAAATACTTAAATATCAACATTCTAGTTTACCTATTATTTTGCCGACGCTTAATATTTGCAAGTGATTGCTCAATTTATACGAATGGTAATACTTAATAACTGCGAGCAATGATGCTGAATTAAAATGATAGAATTAAGACAAAAAAAAAACACAATATTCTTAATAATTACTCGGAAACCAATTAAGATATATAATTATATTTTATTAACACTACTACTCTTTCTTTTCTTCTTTAAAGTTAAATCGACAATTAAATAAATGGCTTATTAATATACAAAATTTATATAAGTATAAGCAAATAAACTTAATATATAGGTTTGTCACTTCTTGATATCTCAAAATAAGCTGACTTAAATCAATATTAAAAAAAATACATATTCTATAAATGCTTATTTAAGACTTTTCTTACTCATCATATCATAAAATAAATTTCAGGTGAAACTTGTATGTGTTATTTCATTTCCATTCAAATGTAATGCCCTACTTTTTAATTTACCATTTTAAACTAATCATATATAACCTATTCTTTGATGTGTTTGGGTAAGCAGTTACACATTCACACATTCGGTAATGTTAACATATATGTTTAAAATGTATACCCAAAAATCACATATATAAAAATATCTTTTTCTTTTGCAACCTTATAGCGAAAGAAAATAAAATACATATATTAATTTTTAATATGCAACAAGATAAAATAAAAATAAAAAACATTATAAATGCATATATCTATAGGTTGCTCATTATCATTAACATCTGAAGAACAATTAAAAAAAAACATTTCAACATTACAATATATAATAAAAAAAATAAAAAAAATAATGAAAAATTTAAGTTTAAAGATTTAAATTATGTTTGTGCTATGTTGTGAGATATTGCAAATAACTATAGATAAACAAGTCTTTAATGTTTCTGTATCAAAAAAGAAAATTGCTTTGACCAGTAAATTAAGGTTTACTTTTAATAAGCAAAAGAATAAAATCGGTTAAAGAAAGTTCATATTTACCCGTCTACTTTTTACTTCTTATTAATGTCCTGAATTTGAATTCTCAGACTGCTTTTCTTTGCTCACCAACAACAACAACAACAAAAAAAAAGAAAGTTATTGCAGATACTTTTAAGATAATGCTGAATCAATTGACTTTGCTTGTTTCTTCAATTCCATTATTATTTACTGTTGATTGGCTTCCTTCTACCATTTAAAAAAAAATTATTATAAGTACTTTGAATAAGTAGGTACCGGTGGATTTGCTTGTCTCTCTCCTTTAAAAAAAAAAATAATTGCTGTCGACACTTTAGATGATTGAGGTAAATCAACAAAAATTTGATTTATGGCTTCAAACTTGGTTCTACATGGATGTTATAAATTTTCTTTTTCTTCTATTTCCTCTTCTCCATTCATTGGAAGGTAATGAGCTTTTAATAAGCCAGGAACTAGAAATAAAGCATTCCATATAGCTTGTGTGGTTGGCTTCAAAATCCATCATTTTGTTGGTTATTACTGCATACATGACTTCATAGACAGATCAGCGATTTTGACTCTTTCTGTATTAACCAGGAAGCAGAAAAAAATGGTTTAGCAATGCAGAGGCATTGTATTTTGCATAACCAAATATGTTAATATCATTTTTATAATTATTACTAGCTTATAATAAATTCACTCTTGTTCCATTTCTCTCCTCTTCTTTAATATTGCTGGAAATTGCTTTATATCAACGCACATTTCATTTGCTCTTTTTTTTTCAACTTTCAAAGAGTGAGAAAAAAAAATTAAAGCGTTCACTCTCTTCTAAAAAAAAAATCATCAGAGCTTACATTTCTGCTGAAGAATAATAATAAGGAAGGACCAACTGAGTTGAGTCTCAAAATAATAATAATAATTTGAGTGACTCTCACTCTAAAAAAATTAATGACTAACTCATCATCTCTCTAAAAAAATTTAAGACTGACTGATCATCTCTCTAAAAAATTTAAGACTGACTGATCATCTCTCTAAAAAATTTAAGACTGACTGATTAAAAAAATTGTTTTAATCATTTATATCGCGAATTTCAACCAAAGGAAAAAAAAAAACATCTGGAAATCTTTATCTTAAAAAAAAAATCAAAGCTTCACAAGTTTGACTTAAAATTGATCGCTATCGTTATCTACATCAAAGCACCTCTTTTGTAAAAATAATCTTAAGATACAGATAACAACAAAGCTGGCCATCTATAGCCATCAGAAATAAGTGTAAAAGCATCTTTGTGTTTGTACAGATCTATTCATTGTTTCACACGTGTACAATTTTTATCTCCTAATCTAACAATTTTATTTTACACCTTTCTGATTTACTCTCTTTTAACAAAATGAAAATTAAATAAATTTAACACATATTATTTAATAAAAAAAATATTATATAATAAATCACAAAAAGAACTGCTTATTCATAATAATAAATCTATACATATAAATCTCTGTATGTATAAAAGAATAAAAAAAAAATTTTTTTTTTAAATAATTGAATACTATATATATCTACATTTGCCTCACCCCCAAACAAAAAAAAAAATTTTGAATATAAAAAAAAATTGCTTAGGTCATGAGTGCCATTGGTTTTAGGCTATGTACATTATATGTGCCTTTTACTCCTTCTGACGATTCTAGTACAAGTGCATTTTCCCCTTTTCTTTCCTTGAGCATGAATGGCCCTTCATATATATTATAAAACTTTTTGAATGTATGCTTCTGCGGGTCGCTAACATGAGGAGTTTTAACAAGTTAGCAATGAGCTCCCGCAGCAGGGAACATTCCGTCGAGGCCCGTTTTAGTTTGTTGGGTTAGCCTTAGTCATTATCTTTATAGACTTTTGCTGCACCTTATGTGGAGCATTATTACCAATTCCTGAGCAGCTGGCTACTGGACTTCTATTTCTATTAATCATGGGTCTACTTTGCATTTGCTGATGGGAATTATTCCCAGGCCTACCTATGTGTGGTTTACTAGGTTTTGTTGGAAAGTGTCTGCCTAGCTGATTGTTTCCAACTCTCACACTGGAGACTTTATAATTATAGTTCTCCTTCCTCTTAGGATAACCTTCGGCCATATTTTCTGTGGCTCCTAGGGCATCTAACATATCTGCCACTCTCTCTAGGGAGTATACATCAGCAGCTATTAGGGCCTGCTCTACCTGTTTTGGGAAGTTCCTTCTGGTTATCCTAATGATTTGGGGCTCAGATAAGGGACATGCTGTAAGCATTTTTAAAGTAGCAGCCTGACTATGGAAGAACTGCGTATATGTTCCTTCTCTCGGGGTATATTTTTGCTGGCTAATTTTGTACTTTAGACTATCCTGTTTCTCTTCACTCCAGAATGTCTGAAGTAGCATACTCTTAAAGTCCCCATATGTTTCGGGTCTATAAAAGAGTGCACGCCACCAACTTTTTGCTGAGGCATGAAGGTGGTTGCTCGCGACTGCTAATTTTTCTCGGTCATTTAGTCGACTCAAAGAAAACAGTTCATCGAGCCCATTCAAATATTCTATGGGATTTTCTCCATATTCACCCCTAAAAACTTTCACTTGTATATATTTAGCTATGTTGCTACTTCTTCCCTCATTTATTAAACTATCTTTCTCTTCCTCTGTCCTTCTGGGACCCTTTTCTATTATCTGCCCACTTTCTATTCCTATAGGATTATTCTCGTATATCTCGGGCCCTAAACTTTGTGGTATTCTACCTGACCCATTACTTGAGGTTGCCTTAACTTGCATTTCTTTTATTTCTGTGAGTTTGTCTTCCATCATTATCAATAATTGATGGTTTAGGTCTTTTTCCTGGCAACGCAGGTATTCTTTGACTTCCTCCACTACCATTCTCTGCTGATTTTCCAGCTTTTCATTAAAGTCAACTTGATCTTTCTGGCTATTGACTTCTAATTCTATTACACTTTGTTTTAAACTTTCTATTTCTTCTCTTGTGGTCCCTGTCATTTGCTCCCCTATACTCTGTACCTCTTTCTGTACTTTCTTTAGCTCATGATCGGATTTACCTTGCTTTTTTCCTAGATCTTTATATTCGACTTTTAACTGTTTCTGTACAGCAGCTACCTCTAATTTTAAAGTATTAATCTCACTGCTTACACTTTCTTTGAAATTATTCTGAGCTATTTTAAGGCTTTCATTTTTGTTGATCATTTTCTGATATCCTTCTTGTACAGCTACCAACTCTTCTTTTACGACTCTAAAACTTTTCTCCCAACTTTCTTGACTTGTTGTAAATTTATCGGCAAGTTCCTTATATCTCATGTCACATCTGTCATCAAACTCTTGCCATTTATTTTTTAATTCTATTTCAATATTCTCAATTTTTTTAGATTGTTGACCTATATCTAGCTTCATTTCCTGAGCTTGTTGTTCTAGTTTATTATCTAGCCTTTGAGATTGTTCATCAAATTTCTGATTTATCTCTTGTTTCATTTCCTTCATCTCTTGTGATTGTTGATCTAGTTTAGTATCAAATCTTTGAGATTGTAGATCAAATTTATTATCAATTTTCTTATTTATTTCTTTAAACTGTAACATCATTATTTGCAACCACTCTGGTTGGCTTTGCTTCTCTACTTCCATTCCCTCAATAGTTAATTCCTTTTCTGGCTCCATCATAAATTTATAAAATATTTATATTACTTATTTCTGTTTGATTTAGTATATTCTGATTTATTCTGTTCTGATTTATTGTTCTGCTCCCTGATTTCCTATACGTCCAGAGTCAAACACCTTTATCTTTCCTCATATACCCTAAAATTTTCAACCACTCTTTCTCAGCCATAATTCTCCCCATCAATCTATCTATATCTTTAGTGCCTTTAATTTACTTAACCTCTATCATCACTCTTTTTCCTTTACCTATATATGATTGATAAAGTATGAGGTCATAGTACTATTTAAAACATTTATTTAAGAAAAAGCCATCTCTGCATATGTGTGTCCTTTTATGCCATCATTTATCTAGTTTTTCATGCTTTTATAAAACTTAACTCTCTCTATGCCTTTTTTTAATACACTAAGCAAAAAAAGAAAAATTACTTATATAACATATGTGCTAGATTTATAACAGAGTTCATGTCTCAAGTCATTTATATACTCATCTATCCTTCTAGAGATCTGACAGATATTGACAGCCAAAAGAATGATTAGCAATTCACAATCATGAGATAGACAAAAGAATTCAATCACTGCACTTAAAGCACACAATGCTCCATGAACACTCAGATGATCACCCCAATTCAATCACTCTAAGCTACTACAACCCATAATAGTTTATTGCAAACATTGTTGCATTGCCCTGCTTACTTCCAAGTCTTAGGGGCTTTAATTCGTCAAATACTGCCTTGCTTATTTTTTTAAAGTCTTAGAGGCAACAATTATATATCAGTAAAACAAAATACTGCCTTGCTCTCTCTGGAGTCTTAGAGGTGAAATATTATGTATCAGAAAAATTATGCCTTGCTCTCTCTGGAGTCTTAGAGGCGAAATCATGGCAGGCCTACTGTTAACTGCTTCATGATAAAACAACTGATATTATAATCTGGGTTGGAGCAGTGAATGAGATAAATCAATCACCAGTGGCATGAATACATCACATTCTCAAGGCAATGACAAAAATTCTCCATCCATCATCACAACCGTAACACAACCAACCAAACTCCAACAATCAAATATCCAATCCAACCTCCAAAATCATAAATTTTCTATAACACAAACTTTTCAAATATGAACAAAATTATTATTCCACACTTCAAGGCTATTAATATTTCTATGCTTATTTAATTGATAAGCAAAATATATAAAAAAAAAACAGTGTTATTAACTTTAACACATTATAAGTTGTGATATCATTATATTTTAAAAATTGAAACTAAGCTCTATAATGACTGTATTCATTTATCATCATCAAAAATGCAATAACAGTAATCATCATCATCTAAACATCAGGCCAAAATATTTGTATACACTAATAATAAAAAAAATTGCACAGAAAAAAAAATATTCTTTTTTTTTTTTTTTTAAACTATACATCTGTCATCACTATATACTACCCATCTCTCATGTATGTGGGGTATTTCAAGCCATTATTTGGCTTATTTCGAGCCCTAGTTGGTGTGCCATTTGTAACAATATTTATCAATTACCATTTGTAACAATATTTATAAATTAATATAAATATGTATTTGTAATTATTAAATTATTATAAAAGATATGTATTTGTAACTATAATTTGTAGCTATTTTAATATGTCACATTTGTAACCATAATAAATATTTAGATAGGGGAAATTATTAATTATTAGATATATGCCTATCCAATCTGTACCATTTGTAACTATATCAATTCATCATAGCATAGATAAAGAAATTATAGAATCACTGTGCCACTTGAAAATATCAGCATTAAAGATTCTTGGTATTTATTTATATATTGGGGCAGTCATCTGAACAATAAAACATACTGGCCATTGTCATCTAATAAAAATATATTAAATATAGCAACTGAATAAAAGTACCCACTGTGAGATTCCTGGAGTGCCTTATGCTTATCTCCAATACTAGGTTCTTCTAACAAAGAATCCTTCCTATTCTTCTTTCCAAATATATAAGACCATTCATGGTCATATGCACACACGGGTGCTATTCATGACATCTTATAAAAAAATATATTTTATAAAACTAATATTATGTAGTTGGAAAGGGATGATATCACTCTTTATTCAGTTTAGCTAAGTACATGTGTTTTCCCTTGAGCGCCACTAGATTGTTTTCAATCTAGATAAGTATCTATTTATAGTGTACTTGAGTTCAAACTCATTCAGTACATATTTATTACACATGACTTGGATGACTATTGAACAAAAATGACATTCTTACATTTTATCTATATTGATAAAATTACAAGATCCCAATATTACCAAAGTTTATACTATAGATCAAAGATTCTTATAGACATTGCTAGCTCATTAGCGTATATTGATGAACAGACATGTATAATCCTATTAATGGCTTCCAAACAAGCATGTGAAGACCATTATTGATATTGATGGCCATTTAACTAGATTATTTATCACAATAAAGGTAATAATGATGATGATGATAATAATATCACAATAATGATTATAATAGTGATATCATAATAATGATTATAATGGTGATGATGATACCAGCCATGGCTTATCAATAAACTCACAACAATAAATTCATCTTTATAAACTTATAGGCATCTATTAAAATTATCCTATTTCATACTGGGATTTAATAATACTAATGGTGATGATTGATCATCATGAATCTCTTTGCATAATATTCAATTTTCTATAAACCCCTATTTACTAAAATATATTCATTGCGCTAAACATTAAATTTAATGATTATAATTTATTAATGATGATTGATGGCGATCATAACTTTTATATAGTATTATTTGAAACATTTTTAACTAATAACATGATATCCATCTTTGATGAGGATGATCTAAATTCATGGACACAACACAATTTTAGCTTTCTATGTTGAACTATAATTATCAAAATTTGGTTATTCTCAAGCATAATCCTTAAATACTTAAATATCAACATTCTAGTTTACCTATTATTTTGCCGACACTTAATATTTGCAAGTGATTGCTCAATTTATACGAATGGTAATACTTAATAACTGCGAGCAATGATGCTGAATTAAAATGATAGAATTAAGACAAAAAAAAAAAAAAAACACAATATTCTTAATAATTACTCGGAAACCAATTAAGATATATAATTATATTTTATTAACACTACTACTCTTTCTTTTCTTCTTTAAAGTTAAATCGACAATTAAATAAATGGCTTATTAATATACAAAATTTATATAAGTATAAGCAAATAAACTTAATATATAGGTTTGTCACTTCTTGATATCTCAAAATAAGCTGACTTAAATCAATATTAAAAAAAATACATATTCTATAAATGCTTATTTAAGACTTTTCTTACTCATCATATCATAAAATAAATTTCAGGTGAAACTTGTATGTGTTATTTCATTTCCATTCAAATGTAATGCCCTACTTTTTAATTTACCATTTTAAACTAATCATATATAACCTATTCTTTGATGTGTTTGGGTAAGCAGTTACACATTCACGCATTCGGTAATGTTAACATATATGTTTAAAATGTATACCCAAAAATCACATATATAAAAATATCTTTTTCTTTTGCAACCTTATAGCGAAAGAAAATAAAATACATATATTAATTTTTAATATGCAACAAGATAAAATAAAAATAAAAAACATTATAAATGCATATATCTATAGGTTGCTCATTATCATTAACATCTGAAGAACAATTAAAAAAAAACATTTCAACATTACAATATATAATAAAAAAAAAAAAAAAATAATGAAAAATTTAAGTTTAAAGATTTAAATTATGTTTGTGCTATGTTGTGAGATATTGCAAATAACTATAGATAAACAAGTCTTTAATGTTTCTGTATCAAAAAAGAAAATTGCTTTGACCAGTAAATTAAGGTTTACTTTTAATAAGTAAAAGAATAAAATCGGTTAAAGAAAGTTCATATTTACCCGTCTACTTTTTACTTCTTATTAATGTCCTGAATTTGAATTCTCAGACTGCTTTTCTTTGCTCACCAACAACAACAACAACAAAAAAAAAAAGAAAGTTATTGCAGATACTTTTAAGATAATGCTGAATCAATTGACTTTGCTTGTTTCTTCAATTCCATTATTATTTACTGTTGATTGGCTTCCTTCTACCATTTAAAAAAAATTATTATAAGTACTTTGAATAAGTAGGTACCGGTGGATTTGCTTGTCTCTCTCCTTTAAAAAAAATAATTGCTGTCGACACTTTAGATGATTGAGGTAAATCAACAAAAATTTGATTTATGGCTTCAAACTTGGTTCTACATGGATGTTATAAATTTTCTTTTTCTTCTATTTCCTCTTCTCCATTCATTGGAAGGTAATGAGCTTTTAATAAGCCAGGAACTAGAAATAAAGCATTCCATATAGCTTGTGTGGTTGGCTTCAAAATCCATCATTTTGTTGGTTATTACTGGATACATGACTTCATAGACAGATCAGCGATTTTGACTCTTTCTGTATTAACCAGGAAGCAGAAAAAAATGGTTTAGCAATGCAGAGGCATTGTATTTTGCATAACCAAATATGTTAATATCATTTTTATAATTATTACTAGCTTATAATAAATTCAATCTTGTTCCATTTCTCTCCTCTTCTTTAATATTGCTGGAAATTGCTTTATATCAACGCACATTTCATTTGCTCTTTTTTTTTCAACTTTCAAAGAGTGAGAAAAAAAAAATTAAAGCGTTCACTCTCTTTTAAAAAAAAAATCATCAGAGCTTACATTTCTGCTGAAGAATAATAACAAGGAAGGACCGACTGAGTTGAGTCTCAAAATAATAATAATAATTTGAGTGACTCTCACTCTAAAAAAATTAATGACTAACTCATCATCTCTCTAAAAAAATTTAAGACTGACTGATCATCTCTCTAAAAAAATTTAAGACTGACTGATCATCTCTCTAAAAAAATTTAAGACTGACTGATTAAAAAAATTGTTTTAATCATTTATATCGCGAATTTCAACCAAAGGAAAAAAAAACATCTGGAAATCTTTATCTTAAAAAAAAAATCAAAGCTTCACAAGTTTGACTTAAAATTGATCGCTATCGTTATCTACATCAAAGCACCTCTTTTGTAAAAATAATCTTAAGATACAGATAACAACAAAGCTGGCCATCTATAGCCATCAGAAATAAGTGTAAAAGCATCTTTGTGTTTGTACAGATCTATTCATTGTTTCACACGTGTACAATTTTTATCTCCTAATCTAACAATTTTATTTTACACCTTTCTGATTTACTCTCTTTTAACAAAATGAAAATTAAATAAATTTAACACATATTATTTAATAAAAAAAATATTATATAATAAATCACAAAAAGAACTGCTTATTCATAATAATAAATCTATACATATAAATCTCTGTATGTATAAAAGAATAAAAAAAAATTTTTTTTTTAAATAATTGAATACTATATATATCTACAATATATAATCAAGGTGATCTATTATTAAAAATATTAATAATTATCAATATTAAAATCTTGACTTGTGATTTCGCATTATTCCAATCATAAGGATCGATTTTTTGTTTAATAATTTATATTTTTTCCCCAGAAAACTTACAAAAACATAGTAGAAGAAATGTTTTATTTTTTTAAAAAAATCATTATATAAATCTATATATGATTTTATTTTCTGGTAATTGTGAATCGTTTTTGGTTGAAGAACTCATACATTTGTTAAGATTTAGTGATGGATTGTTTTTATAATTATGGATACATATTATAAATTATGATTGTTATTTTTATTAATTCACATCACACTATCATTCTTTTGGTCAAAAATAAAATCATAAATATTAGAATAGTAAAGATTACTTATTATATTAGTTATTTTTCATCAGCAGCCGTTTGCCAAAGAGAAAATTTCACTTTTAGCCTTAAATAATTTTTTTAAGTTTTCCTTCCTACTAATATGATCTTCATAATATTGATAATTAATATTTTTTAATATTATTCTGATTTTTTTCTCTTTCAATTTTCTATTTTCTTTTAACATAATTTTTAATTCTTCAATTTCTAAATGCATGAGCAATTCATTTTTCAGTACATTTCTCATTAACCATCAGTTTTTTTATATTTTTTTATTAGATCTAACTCAACAAATTTTCAATATTAGATTAAAGTTATATTTATTTTGGTATTTTTTTTCCAGATTATTAAAAACGATTTGAAAGATGAAAGTGAAGAAAATGCTAAAGATGTCACAATTCGATGGTATTTATCTTCTCTTACATTTAGTTACAGTACAGAGAAAGATGGCTATTTTAAAGATCCTGAAGAAAGTAAGCTCTGCTTGTATAGATTGACTACATCTTATAAAATAATATGTACAAAAAGAATATGAACTTAAGCTATTTTTTTAACTTTTAGCACATTATAAAAGAAATATATTAAGTTATATGCATGCATTCACACATGCTTCATTTTCCCACATTCATTGTCTGTTTTCTTTAGTTCCAGAATTAGCATCATAAAAATACATAGTATTTGTTATGAATACATTATTTTTTAACATTTAGCAATAACATATAATCCTAGAGCAATTTTTTTAATTTAAAACAGCATTTTTATTATTTTATATTTAAAAAAAGGAAGCCATAGTGTTTATATATATTGTAACGATCCGGAGAAATCGACGTAACATCATCTGCACTACAGGGCGCCATCTAGGCATTTGAACCTAGAAAAATTTATAAAGTAGGCAGATACGTAAGTCAAAAAAAAAATTTTTTTTTTAAATATTTTGGTTCCGGTCGTTAGCCCATGTCACTAGCTCAGTGGAATGGCAGAGATTTAACAAGATAATCTATTATCTAATTAGATTTCAATATTAAAAAAATAAATAAAATAAGCCACTTCCAGTAATTAACATACAAACATTTATTTATGCACATATATATAAGATTTAAAATTATTTTAATATTAGTTTACATTTTAAAATTTAACATTATTTTTAACTTTACCTTAGATTTTAATTTACATTTTATTACTATTATATTCTAATTTTACATTTTTAATTAAGTTCGCACAGATGGGATTATAAAAGCTTGTTATAATAAGTTGCTATAGATCGGTTACATAGATTACACGGTTAAAAAACATTCCAAAGTAAACATAAGCGATCAAAATATAAAATTATTGATTACTGACAATTGCGGAGGGAAATTTATATGTAACCCAATAGTATTCACCATAAGATACTTGCATTGTCACCAATAACTTAAAAGACATCCGAATAAATACATTTTAGATACTCACCGTGAGGTATCATTATTTATCGAATGTCTATATATTTTGATCAAATATGAAAACGCAAACATAGTTAACCGATAAACAATCCATGCAAGCGTCTATAAACAACTTAAATTTAATGCATTTTTATTTAGAATCGAGTATGAATACTCCATAGATTTGCATTGAAATTAAAATATTCTATCCCTATTTAACCATAGGCTAAAATTCGCAGTCAAACTGGCATCAATCCATCTGATATATCGATGTATTCAATGTAATACGAAATACGGCAGCACCAAAAGAATTAAAAAAAGACATTGACTCTCAATCAGATAGGAATATTACATCTATCTAACGAGAAGAACAATAAAAAAAAAACTCCATAGAAAGGAACTGCGTTCTCCGTCTTATAATTCCTTCCATAGGCAACCGGGTGAGTGCGGCGTATATATAAACAATTCTGCCAGTAGCGAATCTCCGATTACATCTACTAACTACATCAATATATCCAATCCATTGACCCAATCTAACAATGACATAAATAACCTAAGATTACCCTCCCCTAATATAACTTTACAAATCTATACAGCCATTCACGCCCGACTTAAGTTTAACATTTTTATAATTAAATGGAAAACAAAAATCATAATAAAACTTAAAGAACAAAAAATAAATAAATGGAAATGATTTTACAAAATAAATACATTAAATAAAATTATAACTAATTAATAAATAATGTTGGTCAGATAGAATAATATTGCAATTATTTAAATCTGGAAAGTTTTTAATTTACTGTTCATAAATTTTAAAGTTCTTACAGTTATTTAAATAGTTCATCTTCATATATTCCTTGCCGTTTGAATGTGAATTCCCACGTAGTCCGAAGATTGGTATCCTGTTGGCCGATTTATTTATCCATCCGGAGATTTTTTAGTGTAGTTGGTCCTCAATGTAGAAACGATGGTTCATTTTTCTTCCTTTCTTAGCAGAACTGAAGGGATTGAAGCTGTGCGTCTTTTTCAATCCCCTCAGCACTAACACCTAGCTGTTACATCGTAATAATCATCAATAACTCACTAATTAATAATTTCCAAATTTGTTCTTTTTATATTAATGTGAAGGATTAAATTTACATTACGTCATCGATGCGATGATCCTTTTCGTTGAGGTCCGATTTCCCAATGGATTTATTTCATTTGCTAAAAGTTTCTATTGTTTTCCTATCTGACCGTGTTTTTACATTTAAATGCCCAAGGCTGGTTTACATTTAACTAATTAACAATCATTTCCATTTCTGATTAATTACCCTGTTTTCCAAATCAAAAATATATTTAAAGATAAATTTAAAGATATAATTTTATCTCCAAATCTTTTTAAAATTTAGTTTTAAAATACTTTTTCTTTAATAAAGTTTTATTTTAATAATTTTTCATTATCTGTGCGATTTAACATGTACGAGTTTAAGATGATATTTAATTTCAATTTTTAATTCTAAAAGAAAATTTTTAAATGCGAACTTTTTAATTTACTTTCATGTTTAATAAATAAAAAAAAACAACAATGTAACGAACGTCTGTGCTCGTTACAATATATTAATGTTTTTATTATTAAAAATAAGATTTTTTTTAAATTTAATAGCAAATATTTTGGAAAATATTCAACCTGATTTAAAGACAAAGTTTTATCATCCCACCCCACTCCCACTTCCATTTTCTTCTCTTTTAATTCTTATTAATTGATTTAGAGATCACTTTGTTGTTTTTTTTTTTTTTTTTTTTAATAATTCTTTTTAAAAATAATTAACTTCTTGATGCATTCTAATTATAATGTCATTCATTCCAAATGTTGTTGTGTTTTCATTTTGCTACACATTTTTTTTTTTTTTTTTTTTAAATTTTTTATTTGTATACAAACTTTTGTTTCAATAATAATTTATTATTTCTAATGTATACAGTGATGTGTAATCATACAATTGGGGTTTACATTGTTGTTCTTAATATCTTGTTATTTCCATTTGAGTTCTGATGAGTCTATATTGTCCAATATGGTGTGAACATTAGATCTTTCACATATTTGTTATCTGATTGTTAGCCCCCCCCCCTTTTTCCTTGTTGTTAGTTTGGCATATTGTATAATGTCCAAGTGTCTTCAAATGTTTTCGACGATGCCAGGAGTTGGTCTCTCTTCTGAATTTTAATCATTGTTTTGGAAAAAACCTGTTTTATATTAGGTTGTGGGTGTTCCATGATTAGTTTACAATGTGTAACCCATATGGCATAGTTCAAAAACACTGAGTGACGTATTATTGGATAGGTTTTAGTATTGATACTATCTTTCAGAGATGATATCAGTTGGAAATCTATCTTGGTGTTGAAGAGTATGATTTCTCGGATCACTCTGAATCCCATACATTGTGAGAAAAGGTGTTCCAATGTCTCATCACTGTTCATGCAAATGCTGCAAGTAGGGTTTATGTTGTGACCATGTTTGTAATAGAGGAAGTGATTAGTAGGTAGTCCATTAATGTTGTATTTAATGAGGAAGTCTAGGTATTTGGCCTCTAGACTCCATCTTTTAAAGTTGGATACCAGTTTCTGATTATTGTAATAAAATGTGTTGATTATAGGATGTAAGATTGGATGGAGGATTGTGTATGTTTGCCATAATGATATTTTAGAATTAAATGTGGAGTCATTTATTGGGCAGTGCTGTTTGATAAAGCTTGTGTTTCTAGTGATCCATGTTTGTCTGTATGGTGGGGGTCGGTCAGTGAGTGTTACCTTTTGAAGGAAAGTTTTTTGGAGAATTGTGTTAAAACCATATGATGCTACCAAGTTGTGTATAACATTGTGGGTTTTTTGGTAAATCAATGCCTGAATGGAGTGGAGAGCAAGACCATTTAGCTTTCTTGGTCGCTGAGTGCCTTTGAGGCTGATCGCGACCGTTTTACCTTTCCAGAAAAGCCTTGAGCACAAGCCATTTATTTTATTTATGAAGCTTTTGTTGCATTTGATAAATGGAAGAAAGTATGCTATTTTTGGCATCACATTCATGTTAATTAGTGCTACCTTGCCAGGGAGGGAAAGGTAGACTTGTGACAAGGAAGTGATGAATTTGTTTGTTGTTTCTAGGATGTTATCCTGAATCTCTTTGGTCATTGCTGTAGTAGATTTGAATATGGAAAACCCAAGATATCTCTGTGGCTTGGCAGAGAAGAGGGTGTTAATTTTCCTTCCTGAAACAATTTGCCAGGAGGCAGATTTTCTGGGGTTGAATTGCAGCCTGTATTTCTTAGTATAGCGGCTTAATATTGTTTATAGCAAAGGAATATGTTTTCTTGATGGTAGGATGATCATTACATCATCCATGTAGGCAAACGTGTTGAATTCTCTGCTTAAATTGGGTATAAAAAGACCTGGTAGATTTTTTTCCAAATTCATCAGGAGAGGATTTATATATGTGATGAAGCATAGGGCACTGAGGGGGGAACCCTGAGGTAGAGCTTGTGTCAGTTTAAATCCAGAGGTGATGTTACCATCCATAGTGATAAAAATTTCCCCGTTGTATAGTAAATTGCTTATGATCTGGACAGCAGCTGCAGGAACATCATACTCGGCCAAAATATTTAAGAGTATGTCTATATGTACTGAGTCAAAGGCTGTAGCAATGTCCAGTTGAATAGCTATTGGCCCTGACTTCCGGTGGATTCTGACATAGTCAATGATGGAGATTATGTTGCCCATTGCATGTGCAGTAGAGGATCCCTTCTTGTCATATTGGTTATTAGATATGTGCTTTAACCCTTTTCCCACCTCTTACGAGGCTCCTCATAGACATCTGACATCACTCTAACTCTGCGAGTTTTTATACGAAAATATTCGTTCAATATGTTTTTAAATAGGTTTTTAAAAGCTCTATAAGATGGTGCCCTCTTCCGAATTCTTTTACAAGTAAAAAAATAAAAAAAAACTGCATTTAAAGCTAAACAAAGAAAGAAGCTTATTGGTGATTGGCTCTCAGCCAGTTCTCAGCCGACAAAGACATTCTGATTGGCTGGAAAAAACAAAGAAACCGCCTGATCAAAGAAAATAAAGATAAACGCTGAGATTTTCATTTCGAATGTGATTTAAGTATTAAAAAAAGTATAATTTGACAAATTATAAATAATTTTTAAAAAATAAACTAAAAAAACAAAATTATTTTCGAAAAATATCGAAGATTTTTGTAAAAATATTGAAGCTGTAGTAAAAAGAAATATTTACTTTTCTATAACGTAAAAGTCGATCTTTTTGTTTATATTATAGCTTTTACATTGCCGAAATTGAATATTTTAGAATAAATAAATAGCAATTTATTTTTGAAAGAACTTTCGTTCTCTTCATAACCTGAAAAATTAATAATATACTTTTTATAAACGTATCTGAGTTGAATTCAATATTATAGGCGAATATGTTTTAACAATAGGCTTTGTCTTCAGTTTGTGAGTTGGCCAATTAAAAGATTTGATTTTTACCTCATACAACCAATAATATAATTAGCGGTTAAAAGGT
>JAQFVV010002069.1:0-35971 GCA_028023455.1 Epiperipatus broadwayi | reverse complement strand
ATGCTTAAGATTGGCCTCTATATATATATATTTAAATAAAAAGATAAGATGGATTCATTCCTATCGTTTCAAAGATTCTATTTTGTGTTTAGAAGTGACTATTCTTCAGCGTTATAAATTTGTACATCGCATGTATCCGAGTGATTCCCGTATGACAATTAACATACATTAAATAAATTATTACTTTAAACATAATTGAATACATAGGTCCTTGAAAAAACACGTGAATATCAGTAGAAGATACAAGTTAATCTCCATTCCAGGACATTTTAGCTTTCACCGTTATTTAGAATTCATTTATTTTCTTTTTTCTACATAGCAATTAAACTTAACATGTTTTAGTGTTAAAGTTATTCTTTAGTACTTATTGGCTAATTTATTCTTGTGGTAGAATTTTAGAATTTGAGTCTCTTTTAATACTCAATTTAATTTGTACATAAATGGCTTTCAGTTTAAAAATGTAGAAGCATATATATATATATATGTTTAAATTTTTTATTTAAAACATATTAATGAAATTTTTTAGAAATAATAAAAACTTATTTTAAAAAATTAAAAAAAGAAAGCAGTATTCTTGATTGAGATTAAGCATTTCTTATTTCTCTTCATATAAGATTACAATTGTGTAGGTTATGCTAAAATTAAAAATAATATTCTAAAAAATGGTACATTATCTTCAGAAAATTATCATTACAAATATATTTAAAAGTAATAAAAAAATTAAAAAGGACATTTATCAAAGTAAAGAAAATAGTAATAATATAATTATAATTATAAATTTACCATAGTATAATATATTTATAAAAATAATATACTGTGTATTTAAAAAAAGCTATATCTAAACATTTTATATTTGTGAAAATAAAAATATTTAAAAAAATAAACTGAAAATATAACTATCTGCCAATTAATATAAAGTAACCCACCCCCCATCAGAATCTACAATTAATGGTGCAATCTATTAATTTTTACCTGAATTTAGCTGCTATCTGTGTTCAAGAACTATAATCTCATATTTTATATTCAACCATTATATTACAAAAAAACTTTGATATAGTTTTGATAGTGAAGGGGCTTGAAAGTCTGAGTTCAAATCGCCTATATTTGAAAAAACTTTGAATATTGTAAATAAAAGTATAAAATATTGCTTGTAGCACATCCATGAGAAACAATATTTGAAATGCAATATTGTTTAGGTTATGCATGGGGAATGCATGGGGAAAAGGCAGAAAGGCAAAAAGTGCGTTCACTAACATAAAATCATTAAGAGAATTGTTTTCAAATTCAATAAAATACTCATGAGACATGCAATAAAATAACAAACAAGAAACAAGATATATTAATATCTTTATTGATTGTAGTAACATATTAAATGCTAATGTTTAATTTATGACATATAACTTAATGTTGTATAAAGTATATAGTAAAAGAATATTAATAATTTTTATTAGTCATTTATTAGAATATTTCTGTAGTGCAATTTTCCCAACACAACTTTTACCCAAAATAGGAACGAGTTTCTAATCGCTTTTGACACCTAGTGGAAGGGTGTAATCATAAACATGAACGAAGATTATGATTATGGCTACACCCTATCTCATGGTGTGAAAAGTGGATAGAAACCAGTACCTATCTTGCATGAGAGTGGTGTAGTGAAAATTAAACCACAGAAATATTATTCATTAAGTATATAGTAAAATAAACTTTTTTACAATTTTGAATTTCCTAAATGCCATTTTCAATAAAATTAATTTATGATTCTGCAGTGATTAACCATGTTGAGAAAGGTTAATTTCTAATAAGTGACCATAGAGTGTAATAATCAAATCTTGACCTCATTTTGGTAACCATTTATGCACTCACAATATTGACTTACTTCAAATAAATATGTTAATGATTATTAGTGGTCATTCATTAGGTTAGAGATTATTATATTATTTTAAACCAGATGTAAACTTCAAGCCCAATTAAAGATCAACATTTCTGCTTTTTATTTAAACATTTCAGGAATTATTTATATTTTTCAGCGTCTTTATTCAGATATTTTAGGAATTTGTGATGGAATAGACGTTTAAAATATATCCATAAAATACATTACACATGGAAAAAGAAAGATAAAATTCAATTAAAAATTCAGATATATTTCATCTTTAACGGTGTTTTAAGTTTTTATCTGCACCAGAATCGATATTATAATTTCTAACGGATGAAGTATTCTTTAATAATTATTAAACTATTTATTTGAAATGGACGGTGTCAAAGTTCGGAATGTACAAAGTTTGATGCTTATAAGTAAATAATAATCAATTTTATTACTAAAATGCATATCTTGGTTTTCTTTCGTTTTAAAATTAATAAATGAAATTATATCTAATATATTAGAAGCATAATTCATTAAACATATCTTAGCTCAATAAACGAAAATCCTATGTATTTCATTGCCTTTTTATAACTACCATCATATTTGTTTAACAAATCTAGTGGCTAGTCCTTTAATGATGAAATGTATAACAGACATCAACTTATTATATTGTAGACATTAATAAGATAGTTGAACATCTTGACTTCAGTGACTTATGCCAATTAATTACTCTGATAAAACTTCGATAATTTTTTACTTTATTTTTTCATCTTTATAAACTCGATTGATTATTTGAAAGTATAAAGAAAATATTTACCGACTTGCAAATATATTCACTATATCCCATTTCAATGAGTAGATCACTTATATAATATAACAGTACCTTGTGAGTTAGACATCTATTATACAATGTCAATAATGACAGTTAAAGGGCCAGAAACCTCTATACAAAAGAAGAACATTGATTTGGGAGTGGTAACAATTCTGTTATAATTTTTCATTTACATTTGATAATTAAGATAGGTTAAGCATGGATTCTAGAAAATTTATGACACAGAGACAGGATAGAGACAAATGTAACTAGATATATGGTTACATAATTTTTATTTCATTTTATATTTATTATCCAATTAATATTTAGTCACTAGGGAGTGGCTACATTTTTGTTATATATATATATATTGAAACAAGCATGCTTGTTTCATTTGTGCATGTATTCTAAAAACTACTTTACCCTCCCACCTTAAAAAACAGCGAATGTACAAAAAAAAGTCGATCGTATATTTTTTAGAAAAATACAGCAAAAGTTTCATTTATGACTGTACAAGAAAATCACTATTTTCTAGAATTAAAAAAAAGAAAAAAAAGCAAATGATAAACCTTCCTTCATTTCAAATTATGATCTAATGGCATTTTGTAAAAATATATTTTTAAATTTTGGAATGATGTTGTCCAAGAAAGTGTGAGAATAGTTTGGGGCCAAGCTAACTAATTTGAAAACATGACTTAATTCATATGATTTCTTATCTGCCCCGTGAAAAATATTATCCAATCATGAAGAAAAAACAGGCGCACGGGCTTAAATGAAAACTGCAACAAATAAAATATAGTGGGCTGAGCTGTCTAGTCAATCCAGAGATCAGTACATAAATAGTGGAGTGGAAGCTAAGAGCGTTCGTTCTTTCGTTCAGTCATTCGTTGTAAGAAAAGTGAATAGTGAAAAATTCAGTTTTTATCGGTTACTTCACTATTTAACTAATAGCTGATCGTCATAACCTTAGAAGATAATATTTACGGTCAGCATTAATGATGACAAAGGAAATAATTAATATGGAAATCATAACCATGGAAGGATAATCCCTTGGCTTTCTCTCTTTCTCCGCACCGTGAACCTCCATTCTTGCCTGTTTCAACATCATGACAAATACCAACGCCGTTCAGCTTAAATATGACGTCCTTTTTGTTTTGTGAAGGCATTAGCATGCTACTTGAAGTGAAGGAAGAAATGGATAAGATAAGGTAACAATTTCATGAATATTCGATACGTATATGTATTTATAAGAAAAAAAAATTTTTTTTCGTTGTAAAAGATATTAACTTAGTCAAAAGTTGATGATGTTTTTTTTTTTTTTGCTTTCCCTTAATTGAAAACACACAAGAAACGAAAATCGTGTTGTTTAATTAAAACACTCACGTATATTTCATTAGTTAAATGCTAATTATTTTATAAATTATGTATATGTGTACTGCTTAAAATACTTCCAAGAACCCCGGAATAAATGGTTAAAACATTTGTTTATTAATATCATACGTAGATCTATTTTCAATGATTCTATGGACTTAAAATTACTAGTCAATAAGTATGTGCGTATAAATTATATATGTGTACTGCTTAAAATACTTCCAAAAATCCCGGAATAAATGGTTGAAACATTTGCTTATTAATATCATACTATATCTATTTTCAATGATTCTATGGACTTAAAATTACTATTCAATAAGTATGTGCGTATAAATTATACATGTGTACTGCATAAAATACTTCTAAAAACCCCGGAATAAATGTTCAAGAATTTTTGCTTGGACAATCTATTGGAAATGTATTTGCAATCTTCTTCTCAGCATATAATCTGAAAAATGAATTTTTGCTTGGATAATATACTTGAAATGTATTCTTTTACTCTTCTCATCGTAGGAAATATATTAGTGGGACTTATATATTAATTGTTATTAAATAAAATTGTTACTTAAAATTAATTTTGGTTCCAGTTGTTCAATTCTATTTTGTTTTTATTGCATCACTCGTTATTCATTGCACTAATTCACAAGAATATCATGCCTCCTGAGCTACGTCTGGCATAACTAGACCTAGGTAAGTAAGGTTGTAGTGAGATGGAACTCTAGTGGCGCCGTTTGGAAAACCAAACATATAAATGTCTATATGCTTCCAACTTCTATGGTGCTACATCCTCTGATGAGCAGGAAATATTGCTGTGGGGGGTGGGGTCAACCTCTGCATTGTGTAATGCCAATTGATAGTTCCTTCCTGCAACGTGCTCATCAGGAAATAAATACAACTGAAGTAATAATAAGGTTGTGTGTTGTTGGTCCGGTTACAATATATATATATATATATATATGTGTGTGTGTGTGTATAATAAGTGTGATAATAGCTCTAAACAAGCTTTTCTGACAAATGCCACAAGAGAAAGCATTTAAAAATCTCTTTCTAGAACTATCTCCAAACCGGTTTCAAGCTGCTGGCTATCTTTAGTGAGACGGTAGAATATTCAGACCCTAGATCAACAATATCAACTCATGGCAGGCACTTGTCTAATAGTTAACTATTAAGTAGAAAATCTGAAAATTTCAGATATCTCTATGTCTTCAAATCCAGCTATCTAACTTAAATAGCTATATGCGTCTGAATAATTTTCAGCTATACCATATATCAATAACATTAACAATATAACATTGAGAATAGCCTTTAAAGCAAAAAGTATAATAATAAAAAAAAAATCAAATCATATATCATTGAGTTAACTTAAAAAGTGTGTATTGCAAATCTAATATAATGACTATGCTAATATGACTTGATTTATTTTTTCCTATTATGTGAGTGTGTATGTGGGTGCATGTACATCATAATAACACATGAACACAATATCTACCAACTAAAATATATATAGTGCTACTAAATACAATTATGAAATTACTACCGATGCATGAATTATTAATTCTATTATTTAGCATTATTAATATAGGATAAACTATAACTTTGGTAAATATATTTATAAATAAATCAATAAAGTTATTAGAGATTTTGTTTATTAAAATGTTTGCATTTAAAGACCAACACCAATGTCTTTGATTAGTTTAGTTAACTTATTTTTTAGAATAATGAGATTATAAATTCTAATCTTTAATTGATAAACTATAGACAAATCAAATATTTTATGTGCAGTAATATGAGTGAATAATCGTGTCTGGATTTTTAGCTTAAAGTAAAAACCTATTAATCTTAACAATCATGTGCTTTAGAAAAGAACTCAATATTTTAGTCCATTATAGTTCGGGGATGAAGATCAGGGAAAACTCCTACAATAAAGAAAACTTGGATTAAGTGTTCATGAATTATGCTGAATATCCTGGCTGTATTTAACTACCATTAGGTTTATTGATTGACAGAGAGTCATTTAATTATTACAAATGTATCCTTCATGGGAAAACATTTATAAAACTGTGATAATATGTTGGACTATTTCCATCACCTATCATTAAATATTGAATGTTTAAAAGATTCTGAACTTTATTTAAATTTTCAAATACAGACAACTATTAGTAATAGCACACAGATAGATAACACAAGTTCGTATATTACATTATGTTTTGAGTGGTATTATTCTCCACTCTTCTTCAGATGTCACTGGCCTGGCCAGTGTTAATATTAGCATAGGAGTTGAACTTACATCTTTAGACTCTTGAACATTGAATTTTAAGGCAACACTCTAACCAACTGAGATATTATGTCAAAGACAACAGCCAATAGAAATTTCATATATTTATGTATGAGGGTTGGTTCAAATTCTCCTGATTCCTCAAATTTTATTTAATATTGTCACTGGCCAGATCAACAACACCTGAAAAAGAGTGGAGAATAATATCACTTGAAATGTTGTGTTATCTGTGTTATTACTAACAGTTAATTGTATTTGAAAAGTTTTAATAAACTTTAAAATTTTCTAGACATTCACCATTTAATGATGAGTATTGGAAGTAGTCCAACATATTATCACATATAAAATATCAGCATTACAAACCTTCTGGCAAATATTCATACAACTCACCTCTTTTTTTGGAAGATAATATATTATTCAGTGATGATTAGATGATAAATTAGGAAGCCAATGAACACTTGCTTTTATCTTTTCTCCTCTAAAATCACTTTCTTACCAATAAACATTTTAAAGCATCATGTTATTAAATTGCTTAACAACTTTCCTGTGAACTATTTATTGGCTCTATGATTAGAAATATATACTCATAATAACAAAATAGTATTGTAACTCATTTGATGGTACAAAAGATTTTGAATTATTTTTGATATTAATATCAACTAAAGTACTCTGAAGACAGTGGTTATTGGCAATTAAAAAACCAAGTTAAAAAACAATAGAGTACTCATTCTATATAAAAAGTGAAATTAATTTTTACCTTTGCACAACATAGATTTTGTTTATATCATAAAAACAAAAAAGTAAGTGTATGCTTAATTTGCCTTTATAAAATTTTTAATATTTGTTTTTAAATAAATATGTGATGTTTCCATTTAGAATTTTTGGAATATATTATCTTGGATGGATGAAATAAGAAAGTGTGTATTAGTGATGTGGAGAACAGAAGCTAAAGATCAGAGAAGATGGATTGAACTTGGAGATACCTTCATCTTGCAGTGGATTGATAATGGTTGATGATGATGATGAAACAGAAAATGATGAAACAGAAAATTATTCAGCTGAAAATATTTTAGGGTTAATTAGAAAATATATCATGTGGATAACTTTATTAATATTATTTTTATCATCTTTTTATATTTAAAATTTTAATTTTAATATTTCAAATGATATTTTTATTATTATGTACAGCTATTCTTTGCCAAAATACGTCTTAAATATAAAAATATTTTGAAAATCATTTTTATTAATATTTTTTTATCTAAAGACTGAAAAAAGTCTTTGTTTTAATTGGAGTGGATCTGTGAACTACACTGTATTTTGTTTAAGTCCTCTTACATTCAAATGTATATAGTGTATAATAGCTAACATTTTGTTAATATGAATAGTTTATTAAACTGCAAGTACACAGCACTTTTCAACATTCATATATATATATATATATATATATATATATATATATATATATATATATATATATTGTATCAATTTAAATAAATCAATTGCCATTTGTAACAATATTTATCAATTAATATAAATATGTATTTGTAATTATTAAATTAATATAAAAGATATGTATTTGTAATTATAATTTGTAGCTATTTCAATTCATCATAGCATAGACAAAGAAAATATCAGCATTAAAGATTCTTGGTATTTATTTATATATCGGGGCAGTCATTTGAACAATAAAACATACTGGACATTGTCATCTAATAAAAATAATATTAAACATAGCAACTGAATAAAAGTACCCACTGTGAGATTCCTGGAGTGCCTTATGCTTATCTCCAATACTAGATTCTTCTAACAAAGAATCCTTCTATCCTTCTTTCCAAATATATAAGACCATTCATGGTCATATGCACACACTGGTGCTATTCATGACAACTTATAAAAAAATATATTTTATAAAACTAATATTATGAAGTTGGAAAGGGATGATCTCACTCTTTATTCAGTTTAGCTAAGTACATGTGTTTTCCCATGAGCGCCACTAGATTGTTTTCAATCTAGATAAGTATGATTTATAGTGTACTTGAGTTCAAACTCATTCAGTACATACTTATTACACATGACTTGGATGACTATTGAACAAAATGACATTCTTACATTTTATCTATATTGATAAAATTATAAGATCCCCATATTACCAAAGTTTATACTATAGATCAAAGATTCTTATAGACATTGCTAGCTCATTAGCGTATATTGATGAACAGACATGTATAATCCTATTAATGGCTTCCAAACAAGCATGTGAAGACCATTATTGATATTGATGGCCATTTAACTAAATTATTTATCACAATAAAGGTAATAATGATGATGATGATAATAATATCATAATAATGATAATAATAGTAATGTCATAATAATGATTATAATAGTGATGATGATACCAGCCATGGCTTATCAATAAACTCACAACAATAAATTCATCTTTATAAACTTATAGGCATCTATTAAAATTATCATATTTCATACTGGGATTTAATAATACTAATGGTGATGATTGATCATCATGAATCTCTTTGCATAATATTCAATTTTATATAAACCCCTATTTACTAAAATATATTCATTACGCTAAACGTTAAATTTAATGATTATAATTTATTAATGATGATTGATGGCGATCATAACTTTTATATAGTATTATTTGAAACATTTTTAAATAATAACATGATATCCATCTTTGATGAGGATGATCTAAATTCATGGACACAACACAATTTTAGCTTTCTATGTTGAACTATAATTATCAAAATTTGGCTATTCTCAAGCATAATCCTTAAATATCAACATTCCAGTTTACCTATTATTTTGCGGACGCTTAATATTTGCAAGTGATTGCTCAATATATATGAATGGTAATACCTAATAACTGCGAGCAATGATGCTGATTTAAAATGATAGAATTAAGAAAGAAAAAAAAAAACAAAAACACAATATTCTTAATAATAACTCGGAAACCAATTAAGATATATAATTATATTTTATTAACACTACTACTCTTTCTTTCCTTCTTTAAAGTTAAATCGACAATTAAATAAATGGCTTTATTAATATAAAAATTCATATAAGGATAAGCAAATAAATTTAATATATATAGGTTTGTCACTTTTCTTGATATCTCAAAATAAGCTGACTTAAATCAATATTAAAAAAAAATACATATTCTATAAATGCTTATTTAAGACTTTTCTTACTTATCATATCATAAAATAAATTTCAGGTGAAACTTGTATGTGTTATTTCATTTCCATTCAAATGTAATGCCTTACTTTTTAATTTACTATTTTAAACTAATCATATATAACCTATTCTTTAATGTGTTTGGATAAGCAGTTACACATTCACGCATTCGGTAATGTTAACATATATGTTTAAAATGTATACCCAAAAATTACATATATAAAAATATCTTTTTCTTTTGCAACCTTATAGCGAAAGAAAATAAAATACATATATTAACTTTTAATATGCAACAAGATAAAACAAAAATAAAAAACATTATAAATGCATATATCTATAGGTTGCTCATCATCATTAACAACTGAAGAACAATTAAAAAAAAATTTCAACATTACAATATATAATAAAAAAAAATGAAAAATTTAAGTTTAAAGATTTAAACTATGTTTGTGCTATGTTGTGAGATATTACAAATAACTATAGATAAACAAGTCTTTAATGTTTCTGCATCAAAAAAAAGAAAATTGCTTTGACCAGTAAATTAAGGTTTACTTTTAATAAGTAAAAGAATAAAATCGGTTAAAGAAAGATCATATTTACCCGTCTACTTTTTACTTCCTATTAATGTCCTGAGTTTGAATTATCAGACTGCTTTTCTTTGCTCACCAACAAAAACAACAACAACAAAAAAAGAAAGTTATTGCAGATACTTTTAAGATAATGCTGAATCAATTGACTTTGCTTGTTTCTTCAATTCCATTATTGCCTACTGTTGATTGGCTTCCCTCTACCATTTAAAAGAAAAAAATTATTATAAGTACTTTGAATAAGTAGGTACCGGTGGATTTGCTTGTTTCTCTTCTTTAAAAAAATAATTGCTGTTGACACTAGATGATTGAGGTTGTACCGGTATAAATCCACCACGCTTACTCATACACAGTACCCGAGTTCAAACCCAGTCCACGTTTAAGAATAAATTCCCAAAACGCCAACTGAATTCAAACCCAAACCCCGGCATGACCAACCGATGATGACTTTACACCAGCACAGGGTTATCCCTTTTCTAGCTCAGCTTAGAACATGGACTAAATTCTTACAGTTAATGATATATATATTTATTAGACTCTAGATACTGGAACGGTCATTCATGTAACGTATATATTTAAGTTGCCAATACAGACAGTAAGTGGCTAAATAGACTTAGAGAGTAATAAGGTGGAGGACACAAAAATTTAGATTAAATAAAGTGTTTAATAAGCAAAATATAAAGCATATAAATATAGTGTTAAATAAGACAAATAGAAAGCACATGAATATAATGTTATATAATAGAAATATACAGCATATAAATATAGTGTTATACAGTACGGTAAGACTTCATAAATCCTCTTGTATTTGGCTACTAGTCTTTAGTGAACGTTTTATTTAATAAACAAACTTATGCCAATAGCTGGGTAGTTAAATGATTGACGGGTGGTTAAGAGAATCAGAGTATTTGAGCACTGGAAAAATATTTATCTAAAGATTTTTAGTTTACTTATTTTATTTGAATAGGCTCGAGCCGGAACGTAGACGAACAGTGGAGATGGTTTTATATAAATACGACATAAGAGATAGGTGAACTGGAGGTTTTATATAAATACGACGTGGAAAATAGATGAACTGGTGGTTTTATATAAATACGACGTGGAAAATATATGAACTGGTGGTTGCCTATATTCAAGAGCCCTACAGTAATCAATTGCGGTGCATTAACGGAATACCGGGCGGCTTGTACTTTGACAAGGCTTAATGCCCCCAAGTAGTTCCGGGACACGACAACCAGCCGGGATCATTTCGAACCCCGGTGATCCAAGAGATTACCGGGAAAGAAAAACTGCTTTCATTCCCCAATGGTAGAATGGCGAGACGCTAACTTCAGCGAAGGAAAGGCATTGCCACAGACGTGAAGGACGAATACTTGAAGCGGATTTTTTTAAAAGAAATTATATAAAACCTGGAAACTATTTGTCTGTTTCTACGCCACAGGCTGAGATCCTTATCCCAATAAAAACATAGCGAAATTAAACTGACGGTGAAAAACAATAATTAGTTAAATTTACTCTGAAACTCTAACCCTTCGGGTTGACAGGCGGTAGCGACAGTATCAAATTATACAGGGAGTTATTTCTCAGATCAGACATGACATTAAGATAACACTTTGAAACTATTATATATATATTTAATATTGAAACTTAGATTGTAATTTTATAACAACTTAACATAGAATAATAAAGTGATTTAACATTTACTAACTCGGAATGTGAAAGAATATTTAATTCAGAACATGAAATTACTTTTAAATTAAATTGATCATTATTACACACTAGTTTACACAGAGTTGGAAATATTACTATTGGCAATGTTTGTTTATGAAATAAGCAACATAAGAAAATATAAATGCATTCAGTTGAAATATTATTACTATTAATTACAATTTTATAAATGATTTCTAAAGACTAGAGCAGAGGATTAAAAAAAAAAAAGAAAAGAAAATTTACTGACAGGTTAAATAATAGCATTATAAATGATATAAAGACTTACATATGATTCACTTGATTAATAATATTAAGCACGGAAGAAAATTAAAGTTCATGTAACAAAGTTCTCTTTTTCTTCATCCAGCTTGGCTTGTAACGTAGGCGCGCATTTTTGAAAGTTATTTGTAAGGCATAGTAAATTTTGAGATTGGAAGTTGGAAATTCTGAAGTATATGAAACATGATCAAACAGCGGCACGAGGATCCATATTGGCGGGCAGAGACCAGCTCCTGGCAATTAGCCCATGAACATGGCGATTCACTGGTAAACTTCTTAATAAGATATTTGAATTATTATTAACTGCTGTGTTGTCTCGAGACTACCTCTCTCAAACACGACCAAAGTTAGAATGTCAGTTTTTTCTAGAATTTGCCACTGCTGACCTTTCCGACTTGTTTTTGTTTTAGGCTCCGCCTACTTTCTCTAGCCTCTAGCGATGCAGCTTGACCAACAATCAATTATCTGTTTTTAGCAATCTTTTAATTTAATATGCCATTTTTAAATCGATACATTAATTACATATAAAAATTCCTTACTAATTTTGACTACAACTTAATTGCTCTGAACATTTGTGCAATTAGATTTTAATTAAAAACACTGATCAAAGGAATGTGATTTTTGATCAGTATTTTTAAACGACTTTATACAATTTTAAAACTAAAATTTAAAACAAATACGCCCGCACTGAAACTTTAAATTAAATGATATAAATTCACAAACCACGCACACACGAATATTATTTCATGGTTTGTGACATTTATATACGGGATCTTTACATATTTATTTATAAACTATAAAATACATAACTAAATTTTATTATAATTTGAAATAGACAAAACCTCACTGCGGGCGAACAGTAGTTTGAATTACCGTACATAAAAACACCTGAAACGAAGATCGGTTCTCCGATCTGTCTGTTTCATTTCTTGTCACTTTATAAAAAAAAACAACAAAAAAAAATGATTATACATAATTTCTGATTAACAGTTTTTCTTTCATTTTTTTTACATAATTGATTTTTTTATTGATTTGACCTTGGAGAACAGTCTGGGTGAGGGTTTGAACTTAATATTTACAAAGGTGGGTATATTACCGTAATTCCTTTTCTCATCATCATGTGCATGTCATAGTGGTCATTTTCCGGGTCATCATTTATTGCGATTTCTACCTTTTCCCTGGGTCGGGAGGTATATAAGGTTTATAGGTATGTCTTTTTAGATTTCTTACTAAAATAGCAAAAGCGGTCACAATATTGTGCTTTGGTATATTATTATATTGTTCATTATTAAAAGTATCTTGCTTTAAAAGAATTTCTCTAACTTTCTGTGATCTAATGGCATCCATTATAACATTTTCACTTTGGGAGTTGAGAAGTTTTTCTCCATTTTTTATGAAACTATTTTTTTTAACATATGTCCATGCTTTAAAACAAAGTTTATTATTTCTGTTTAATGAGTTCAGCTCCTCATCAATTTTGTTCTGATCATATTTCATAAACAAATAATTATAGGTTTTATTAAAATGGGCAGCATTGTACACAACTAAAGATCTGTCCACTTTCTTCGTTTTCATATCAAGAGGCCATTCAGCATCATTTTTAAACTTTAACTTTGATGTCTTCATTAATCCACTTTTCCACAGAACATCTTTATAATTATTATGAAAATATAACTTCTCATTAATTATGATTTCAGAAGATTCATCCATAACAGTATGTATTGTTCTATTAATATTTTTCATCATCGATACAGCCACTCCATTAGATGGTGGTAAACTGATATAATCACTTTGGGATGGGCTGGCTTGCAGTAAATTTGAAACCACCATTTCCTCAGTACTTTCTTCATTCTTGGCTAAATCTGCTAGAGTAAAACTTTGGCTATGAGTAATCTCTGTCAAATCTAATTCTTTACATTTTTGTTGAGTAGAGTTGGCATTTGTATTCACTAATCCAATCTCATGGGGTTCCAACCTTATTTTAGTTGGTTGAGGTTCTGTGTCCTCTGCTCCACTCCTCGCACTATTGCTTTCCTTGCTGTCCTCAACTTCCCCCGGGGTGGCCTGGTCATCTTCATTTTCCATTCCTGGGTCTTCAGAGGGATTTATTTCTTGCTGACGCTTTGCACTTTCTAGATTTGAGTTGGCTCGGATGCCTCGTGCTTCGTCGATCCTTTCCAGCCTCTCCAACATCATCATCATAATCTTCCTGTACTCTCTCCCCTCTCTGAGGATCGCGTTAAACTTCGCATCGCGATCGTGCTCCCTCTGTTTGTTTCCTTCTATTTCTGCCATTTCTGCTTCGTTTTTACTGATAAATGTCTTCAACATAAAAATTCGCTTTGTACAACGCTTTGATTTTTTTATATATATCATAAAAGGTTACTGATCCCTGCTCCTTGTGCCAAATCCTCCTCCGCTGCTGATACTGTTTGTGTGGCTTACTTCCTTTCTCTCTTTCTTCCTTCGCCTACGTTCAGTCTGGTTTTTGTTATCTACGTTTTTTTTTCTTTATTTAGGAATATCATATGACATGTCTAAAATCATTACTAAAAATATACAGGGAAAAAAAAACTTTCTTTCACCCAGTTCGCACTGTTCTCCTCAGTCCTATAATACATACATATTCATAATGGGTACATAACATAGTATTTTTTTTTTGTATTTCTGTCAGTAATTCTCTCTTTTTATATATGCCACCCTACTCTCTTTTAAAACAACACTCGCCACTGCTGTATGGACAAACATGTTTGCTGACAAATTTATTTGATAGGCGCCAGCCAGCAACATGTGACCAATAGATAATTTAATCTACTGATCCCCAAATATATACTTTTATATGACCTAATAATTTTTTGATTTAAGATTTACTGTTTTATATAGGCAGAAAAAAAAATTTAATACTGACTCCGGTAAGGTTTTTTTTGTTTATATTACAACATATATATGCACACACGTTTTTATTTTTAAAACACAAGAATAATCCTACTTCTTTATTCTTTTTTTCAAAAAAAAATATTTTTCACAACAAACGAAAATATATATATATACGTACACAAATATATATACGCGTACACGTTTTTATTTTTTTAGAACTGGACTTAATTCTACTTCTTTATTTTTTTCATATGATTTAAACGACAAGAATGAACTCGCAAAAACATTATGGAATAACTCATTTATTTTAATTAATTACACGCACGAATTGCTTCCGCTCTCTTTTCAAAAAAAAAAATCTTCACTCTGACTTAACAATATTTGGGAGTACTATACTGAACCTTTGTGTGAGGGAAAAAAAAATTTTATACATTTGTTTTCTTACTATAGTTTTCACTTGCGCATTTTAATACGCCAAATACGTATCAATATTATGACAAACGACAAAAAAAAAATTGAATATTTTTATCATTTAACTGTTTCCTTCCGTTCACTCTGCAGGGTGTGGGAGATTTCTTCCATCGAGCACCACGGAGGGCGTCCAAAAATATAATAACTGTACCGGTATAAATCCACCACGCTTACTCATACACAGTACCCGAGTTCAAACCCAGTCCACGTTTAAGAATAAATTCCCAAAACGCCAACTGAATTCAAACCCAAACCCCGGCATGACCAACCGATGATGACTTTACACCAGCACAGGGTTATCCCTTTTCTAGCTCAGCTTAGAACATAGACTAAATTCTTACAGTTAATGATATATATATTTATTAGACTCTAGATACTGGAACGGTCATTTATGTAACGTATATATTTAAGTTGCCAATACAGACAGTAAGTGGCTAAATAGACTTAGAGAGTAATAAGGTGGAGGACACAAAAATTTAGATTAAATAAAGTGTTTAATAAGCAAAATATAAAGCATATAAATATAGTGTTAAATAAGACAAATAGAAAGCACATGAATATAATGTTATATAATAGAAATATACAGCATATAAATATAGTGTTATACAGTACGGTAAGACTTCATAAATCCTCTTGTATTTGGCTACTAGTCTTTAGTGAACGTTTTATTTAATAAACAAACTTATGCCAATAGCTGGGTAGTTAAATGATTGACAGGTGGTTAAGAGAATCAGAGTATTAGAGCATTGGAAAAAATATTTATCTAAAGATTTTTTGTTTACTTATTTTATTTGAATAGGCTCGAGCCGGAACGTAGACGAACAGTGGAGATGGTTTTATATAAATACGACATAAGAGATAGGTGAACTGGAGGTTTTATATAAATACGACGTGGAAAATAGATGAACTGGTGGTTTTATATAAATACGACGTGGAAAATATATGAACTGGTGGTTGCCTATATTCAAGAGCCCTACAGTAATCAATTGCGGTGCATTAACGGAATACCGGGCGGCTTGTACTTTGACAAGGCTTAATGCCCCCAAGTAGTTCCGGGACACGACAACCAGCCGGGATCATTTCGAACCCCGGTGATCCAAGAGATTACCGGGAAAGAAAAACTGCTTTCATTCCCCAATGGTAGAATGGCGAGACGCTAACTTCAGCGAAGGAAAGGCATTGCCACAGACGTGAAGGACGAATACTTGAAGCGGATTTTTTAAAAGAAATTATATAAAACCTGGAAACTATTTGTCTGTTTCTACGCCACAGGCTGAGATCCTTATCCCAATAAAAACATAGCGAAATTAAACTGACGGTGAAAACAATAATTAGTTAAATTTACTCTGAAACTCTAACCCTTCGGGTTGACAGGCGGTAGCGACAGTATCAAATTATACAGGGAGTTATTTCTCAGATCAGACATGACATTAAGATAACACTTTGAAACTATTATATATATATTTAATATTGAACCTTAGATTGTAATTTTATAACAACTTAACATAGAATAATAAAGTGATTTAACATTTACTAACTCGGAATGTGAAAGAATATTTAATTCAGAACATGAAATTACTTTTAAAATTAAATTGATCATTATTACACACTAGTTTACACAGAGTTGGAAATATTACTATTGGCAATGTTTGTTTATGAAATAAGCAACATAAGAAAATATAAATGCATTCAGTTGAAATATTATTACTATTAATTACAATTTTATAAATGATTTCTAAAGACTAGAGCAGAGGATTAAAAAAAAGAAAAGAAAATTTACTGACAGGTTAAATAATAGCATTATAAATGATATAAAGACTTACATATGATTCACTTGATTAATAATATTAAGCACGGAAGAAAATTAAAGTTCATGTAACAAAGTTCTCTTTTTCTTCATCCAGCTTGGCTTGTAACGTAGGCGCGCATTTTTGAAAGTTATTTGTAAGGCATAGTAAATTTTGAGATTGGAAGTTGGAAATTCTGAAGTATATGAAACATGATCAAACAGCGGCACGAGGATCCATATTGGCGGGCAGAGACCAGCTCCTGGCAATTAGCCCATGAACATGGCGATTCACTGGTAAACTTCTTAATAAGATATTTGAATTATTATTAACTGCTGTGTTGTCTCGAGACTACCTCTCTCAAACACGACCAAAGTTAGAATGTCAGTTTTTTCTAGAATTTGCCACTGCTGACCTTTCCGACTTGTTTTTGTTTTAGGCTCCGCCTACTTTCTCTAGCCTCTAGCGATGCAGCTTGACCAACAATCAATTATCTGTTTTTAGCAATCTTTTAATTTAATATGCCATTTTTAAATCGATACATTAATTACATATAAAAATTCCTTACTAATTTTGACTACAACTTAATTGCTCTGAACATTTGTGCAATTAGATTTTAATTAAAAACACTGATCAAAGGAATGTGATTTTTGATCAGTATTTTTAAACGACTTTATACAATTTTAAAACTAAAATTTAAAACAAATACGCCCGCACTGAAACTTTAAATTAAATGATATAAATTCACAAACCACGCACACACGAATATTATTTCATGGTTTGTGACATTTATATACGGGATCTTTACATATTTATTTATAACTATAAAATACATAACTAAATTTTATTATAATTTGAAATAGACAAAACCTCACTGCGGGCGAACATTAGTTTGAATTACCGTACATAAAAACACCTGAAACGAAGATCGGTTCTCCGATCTGTCTGTTTCAAGGTAAATCAACAAAAATTTGATTTATGGCTTCAAACTTGGTTCTACATGGCTGTTATGGATTTTCTCTTCCTCCCATTTCCTCTTCTCCATTGGTTGAAAGGCAATGAGCTTTTAATAAGACAGGAACTAGGAACAAAGCATTCCATATAGCTTGCGTGGTTGGCTTCAAAATTTATCATTTTGTTGGTTATTACTGGATACATGATTTCATAGACAGATCAGCGATTTTGACTCATTCTGTATTAATCAGGAAGCAGAAAAAAATGGTTTAGCAATGCAAAGGCATATTCTTATGCATAACCAAATATGTTAATATCATTTTTATAATTATTACTAGCTTATAATAAATTCAATCTTGTTCCATTTCTCTCCTATTCTTTAATATTGCTTGAAAATTGCTTTATATAAACGCACATTTCATTTGCTCTTTTTTTTTTCAACTTTCAAAGAGTGAGAAAAAAAGAATTAAAGCGTTCACTCTTTCTTTTAAAAAAAAAGATTCGAGCTTACATTTCTGCTTAAGAATTATAACAAGGAAGGACCGATTGAGTTGAGTCTCAAAATAATAATAATAATTTAACTGATCATCTCTCTCTAAAAAAAAATTTATAACTGACTGATCATCTCTCTAAAAAAAAAATTTATGATTAACTGCCTAAAAAAATTGTTTTAATCGTTTATATCGCGAAAAACATTTGGAAATCTTTATCTAAAAAAAAAATCAAAGCTTCACAAGTTTGACTTAAAATTGATCGTTATCATCTACATCAAAGCACCTCTTTTGTAAAATAATTTTAAGATACAGATAACAACAAAGCTGGCCATCTATAGCAATCAGAAATAAGTGTAAAAGCATCTTTGTGTTTGTACAGATCTATTCATTGTTTCACATGTGTACAATTTTTTATCTCCTAATCTAGCAATTTTATTTTACACCTTTCTGATTTACTCTCTTTTAACAAAATGAAAGTTAAATAAATTTAACACATATTATTTAATAATAAAAAATTATATAATAATCATAAAAAGAACTGTTTATTCATAATAATAAATCTATACATATAATTCTCTGTATATATAAAAGAATAAAAATTTTTTTTTTTTTAAATAATTGAATACTGTATGTATATGTACAATATATATATATATATATATATATATATATATATATATATATATATATATATTGTAACAATATATAAATATGTCATTACATTAATTTAAAATAAAAACTTAAAAGTTCGCAAATAAAAACTTAAAAGTTCGCAAATAAAAGTAAAAAACTAAACGCTAAAATTAAAATGTTTGTTAAACGTATATACATTCCCACAGATGCCAAACTTTAAAAATATTTTTTTTAAAAAAAAACAAATAAATAAGTATTTGAACATACTTTTTTATAAAAAAAAAAGTACAAGATTTAAAAATAAAAACAGGTATTAATTAATTCTTGTAATCTGTAAATGGAAATGATTGTTTATAAATTGTTTGAAAAGCAAGCTAGCCTTGGGCTCTTGTATAATTAAAATGATCTGATGAAAGATAGATAAGAGGAAAAGAAAAATTAGTTTGACCAATGGAAGCACTAAGCCTCAGCTTGGACCCTAATGAAAGTGATGGATTAGTGACATTTTGTTGATTGAATCCGTGTGGATAATATAAAAAGGGAAATACAGTTTTTTCGGGCAGTTCCAGCGTTGTGTGTTTGAGAGATGCGGTAGGACGCACATACCACACTCTCTATTTAAAAAGAAAAATGAAAAGACTGTGATACCTTGAACCAGCTATTGCCATCTCCAGAACATTATCTTCCAATGGAGGCATCACGGGAATTAAAAGCAGAAACCTGGACTCTTCTACCATAAGCTATATGAAATGAACAATTATTAAAATCAATTAAGAACTTTCATCAAGTTTTACAAATTGATAAACAAGCCAACTTAAATGTTAAAACGGACTCTTATCTGACTTTTGTAAGTTTTAAATCAAATTAATAATGTTTAATTTTATATGTTTTCCGATTGATAAACATCATTTCCATTTTTTTTTTCCTTATTGTAAAGATTATTTAAATGCATGAAATTTAAGTTGTTTATAGACGCTTGCATGGATTTGTTAGTGGTTGATGATGTTGTGGTTTTCACATTTGATTAGAATATATGTCAACGATATCACTGCAAGCATCTTACGATGAATGCTAATGGGATTTGTATATTCCCTATGCAAGTGATGTTTATCGATGACTTTGTATTTTGATCGGTTGTGTTGAATTTGGAATATTTTTGACCGTGGAATCTGTGCAGCTGATCTGTACTCAACATTTTAAAACAAATTTTATAAAATGCATTTGTGCAAACGTATCTAAATGTTAAATTTAAGTCAGGCGTGAATGGCTATATAGTTTTGTAAAATTATATTAAGGGAGGGTAATCTTAGGTTATTCGTTTCATAGTTGAATTGGCTCAATGGATTGGATATATTTGTGTAATTAGTAGATGTAGTATGAGATACGCTTCGGGAAGGATTGCATATATACGCCACACACCTTCTGTTTGCCTATGGATGGGTTTGTAAGTCGGCAGAAGACCGCAGTCCATTCCTATGGAGTTTTTTTGTTTATTGTTCTACTTGCCAACAGATGTAACATTCCTGTTGGTGGAGAGTCAATGTCTTCTCTAATTCTACTTACTGTTCAGATGTCCATTCCTGACAGTATAGTATTTTGTGTTGTCGTATCATGCTACATTGAATACATGAATGTATCAGATGGATTGGTGCCAGTTGATTGTGAAATTTGTTGCCTAAGGTTAAATCAGGAAAGAATATTTTCTTTTCAAATGCAGATCTATGTAGTCTATTCATACTTGACTATTTAAATAAAATATTAAACTCATTGAAACTTAGTTAAATGTAAAATTAAAAGATTAATAGAAAAATCTAAAATGTTGAATTTATTCCTCAAAATTTAAATGTTATTTTATATGTGCGTAAATAAATATTTTTATGTGTTAATTTCTGGCAGTGGCTTTTATTTATTGATATTTAAGATATAAATTAAGATATAGATTTTTATCTCTGCATCTCCGCTGAGCTAGTGACTTGGGCTAACGATCGAAATATTTAAATAAAGTGGAATCTTAACAGCGCGTATCTGCCTACTCTATAAATTTTTCTAGGTTTAAATGCCTAGATGGCACCTTGTAGAGCAGATATCGTAGTTTGCGGTTAGATTCGATCTTCACTTTCATTTCGATCATTATAATATATATATATATATATGACTAGATACTCTTTTATACATATAATATGTATATATAAATCTAAATTATATTGTCAATAAAAAGTTAAAATATAATAATACACAGTAGTTATTAATAATAAGTTCACGGAATATATACATATACTTTACTGTTTGTGTATTAACTAATGCATTTATTGAAGCAATACAAACCTGTATTTTTAAATTAAAATAAATAGTAAAATGTCTGACTTTCATCACTATTAACCTTTTGACTGTTTGACTCGTTCTTAATCGAGGCAATTTTTGATACATATTCGTAAATTCGTTTTTAATCGAGTAAATTTGACATCGCTGTAAATTGCTTAGTTTTTGGACTACGTTTACGGTTTTAACGTCATTTTTTAGAACGCAAAAAGTTTTATAATATACTGCCATCTATTGAATTATTTTACAAGTAAAAAATCAATTAATTGATGATTTATGTCAAACAAAAACTAAGCACTGCCTTTTCACATCTTTTCTTGAATCTTATTGGCTGTTGAAATTTTGTAAACAAAAGAAAATGGAAAAGCTCCGCCTTCTCATCATCTTTTCTTGAATCTTATTGGCTGTTAAAATTTTTATATGGCTGCCAAAAATTAAAAATTTACGAACGCTTTTGTTTTATTTTGAAAATGATAAACGAATGTTTTAGAGCATTTTAAAAATATTTTTTGATGAAATACAAATAAAATACAAATTATTTTCATATAATATGTCAAAAATAAATATTATTTTACAAAAATAGTTACGATTTTAGCAAGAATTATTTATTTATTGCAAAGTCGGGAAAAAAAAATCATAACGTGAAATTATGATTGCCGTTTCTTTTCATGTCAACCGTAACAAATATTTTTAAAATTAAAAATCAAAATTTATTTTTGAACAAACTTTCGTTTATTTTTATAATGTGAGAAATTACTAATATACTTTTTAAAAACGAAACTAAAGTGAATATATTTAAAAAAACGGTCAATAACTTTTGAAAAATTGATACATTATTTTGTGCATCGGCTAATTAAAAGCTTTGAGTGATACCACCTGCAGCGAATGAACAATTGGACAGTTAAAGGGTTAAATTTACTCTGGAGTTTTCTCTTACAGAAACATAATAGTGGTTTTGTTACTAAGAAAATATGGTTTTGTAAACAAGAAAATAAAAACATTTTAATCTTATTTTTGAATGTTTTTAAATCAATATCAACTATTAGTAAGTTCTAAAATTTTACAAAACTTTTAGCCTTACAATCAGAAAAAAATTTTATTATGCAAAATACTCACATCAAATTTGGAAAGGATAATAAAGGAAGAATAAAATGTATGTGTTTTTAACATAAACTGAAAAAAAATTGTAAATATATATAATCATGTATAGTACTCCAAAGTATAAAAATAGCTAATGGCATATTATAAAATTTATTTACAAATTATACTTTTTTTAAAAATGTGATAGCATAAATTTATATATATATATATATATATATATATATATATAGGTGAATGATATATATATATATATATATATATATATATATCATTCACCTGACCTATGTAGCTTGCATTATCAATATGTAATATAGAAAGAGCCTGATAATAGCTCTAAACAAGCTTATTTATGTTTTTATGATAAATGCTACAATAGAAAGTACCTGAAGCCTTTATCTATGGTTGTCCCTATCCCCAGACCAGTTTCAAGCTATGAATCTCTTCAGTGAGGAGCTTTATCCAATTCTTAAATATTAAGAAAAAGATCTAAATCTTCAGACACCTACATGTCTTCAAATCCAGTTCTTTAACTAAAATATTATATGGGCCTGAACTAAATTCAGTGATCCCATATATTAGTAGGCTTAGCAATTTAATATATCCAAAGCCCTAATAGCAAAATTATATTAATAAAAATCAGTCACATGTCACATGAGCTATATAGTTTGCATTACCAATATGTAATATATAAAAAACCTGCTAATAGCTCTAAATAAGCTTATTTATGCTTTTTATGATATATTGCACAAGAAAAAGTACCTGAAGCCTTTATCTATGATTGTCCCCATCTCCAGACTGTTTTCAAGCTATGACTTGTGTTAGTATTTTGAATCTAATGTCCTAGTTTCTCACTGAAGAGAACCATAGCTCAAAACCATTAGGGGGATGGAGACATTCATAGATAAAGGCTTCAGATACTTTTGCTTGTAGCATTTATCATAAAAAACATTAATATGCTTGTTTAGAGCTATTAGAAGGTTTTTTATGTATTACATGTTGGTAATGCAAGCTATGTAGCTCATGTGACATGTGATTGATTTTTATTAATATTATAATTTTGCTATTAGGGCTTTGGCTATATTAAATTGTTAAGCCTACAAATATATGGGATCACTGAATTTAGTTCAGGCCCATATAGTTTCTTTATTTAAAGAGCTGGATTTGAAGACATGTAGATGTCTGAAGATTTAGATATCCTTTTTACTATTTAAGAATTAGATAAATGTTTAGCTTGACTCCTCACTGAAGAGAGCCATAATTCAAAACCAGTCTGGAGATGGGGACAATCGTAAATAAAGGCTTCTGGTACTTTCTTATAGAATTTATCATAAAAAACATAAATAAGCTTGTTTAGAGCTATTAGCAGGCTTTCTATCTTTCTCTCTCTCTCTCTGTATATATATATATATATATATATAATGAGCATGCTAATAGCTCTTAATAAGATTTTATGAATATCCCTATCCTCAGACCAGTTTCTAGCTTTGGCAGTCATCAGTGAGGCATGAGGATATTCAAGCATTAGATTAGATTTGAAGTCATAAGGATGTCTGGAAATTTCAGTTTTTCTATTTAATAGTGACCTGGTATTTTTAAATCTGATGCCTGAATATCCTAGTGCCTCAGTGATGACAGTCAGAGCTAGAAATTGGTCTGAGTATAGGGATATTCAGAAAAATGTGTTAAGAGCTATTAGCAGACATTATATAACATTTGTAGTACAAGCATAATAAATTAAGTCATGCAATATATGACTTGATTTCCTTGCAATATATATATATATATATAATGAAGTATAGTACTACAAAATGGCTACTGAATTATTATATATACTGTTTTAAAAAAATGTGATAGTGTAGAGTGATGAGAGAAAAGAAATGGCTGCATGAATATTGTGAAACTTATAAATTTTAATGGATTTTTATTTATTTGTTTATATATTTCTTTGGCTACTATATAAATGAAGTTGTATATTTAGATGTAATATAGCTCATATCTATATTGTATATTTCTGTTTATTATTATTATTATTTTTTGTAAAGTAGCTACTTTCTTTAGGCCTTTTTGAATTTATATTTTTAATGAAATTTGTAAGAATCGGAAAGTTAAAATTAGGAAAAAAAAATTTTTCAATGAAAAATATAACTAAAGCAAAATATGAGAAATGGTAGAATATATTAAAAAACAACTAAAAAAATAAAATAAAAAATGTCATATGAAATATAGCTTAACAAAATATTGTCTAAACTTCATTCTTTATAATCTAATGAAAAATAAATGTTATGACATTTAATGATAAAACGGGTAAAATTATGAAAATAAACATTATTTAATATTAAATATTTTGATGCAACCAAGTATCCTAATCATAGCAGAGTGAAATGAATATGAAATTGCATTGCATAAATGACATAGAATTTGAATATTAAAGGGATCGAAATGAATATATGCAGGGGAAATTTGCATGCTAATGGGAGAGAGCACCTAAAATGCTATTTTTTAGATAGAGGGGGGAGGCTAGACTTTTTTTATTAATGACATTGGTATTTTTGGTGATTGACAGAGCCTTTTTAATCTTTCCTGTCCTATCATCGCACTCTGAAAATACTGTATCAGCCACAGAGAGATCAACATCATGGCCAAACATTAGCTCACATCTAAATAATATAATGACTAAAGAAGATTTTTAAATTAATAAAAAACTAAAAGAAGTATATACCTAGATTATAAACAATACATAGTAGAGCAAAAATTATGGAAGTAGTTTGTTGTTAAAATTCTATACTGTTCGGAAAACAAAGCAATAAATATTATGTCTTATTTTCATGAGAAAAATTGAGAAAAAGTGCAAACGATTATTTTTGTAATAAATGATAAGACCAAAAATATCATTTGACTCTCCATCATAAGCAATTTTTTATAGAATCAAAGTATATAAAGTCGGTTTTACTGCTGTCTTCTGCAATAAGCTTGAGTACACAATAATACTAGGGTGTAATACTTTTTAAACTGTATCTAGAACTAATCTATTTATTCCCACTTAGTTTTCGATCTATGGCTTATATTACATGATGAGTTTGTATTTAGATTTACTAAATGCAGATATTTTATATGTAATGCATCATCTGATTAAATGAATATACCATACCAGGATTTTCCCCATTATTTATTTTTGCATAAAGAAATAAATGAGCATATGAATAGGGTCAGCCAATTATCCATTTTAATCATAAGCAGTCACTGAAAATTGAGTATGACTATTCCAATTTCAACAGGAAAAAAAACCCAGTCAAAAATACAAAATAACATTGCATAAATTAGTAATTTGATGCTTAATGGAAAAAGCATTGAATCAAAAACATATATGTATAAATAGAAGAAAATCCAAGTTCTCTCTGATAAAGGATATAATCCACAAACTAATCTTCATATATAAGTAATGTAGTGTTACCATAATTTTATGGGTGCTGTCTTCTTATTTCCCATCATCTCAATGATAAATGAAAACAGCAAAGTAGAATAATTAGTGTTTATTTTTATAATTAGTACATAAAAGTGTGGTCAAAGTTAATTGCATAAGAAAGAAATATTGAGCCCAAATTCTTTGATTTCCTGTTGAAAATTAATCTGAATGCCTTGCAAACTAAACATTTCCTTGTACATCACCAAAGTTTCTCAGGCATTGATTCCACTTGCTTCCTATGCCTCAGAGGGGAAGAAACTTTTCTACATCTCCTCTGCCACTGCCTTTCCCTTCAACCTTATAGAGACCTTATGGTCTGCATGATAAAAGACAAAAGGCCTATGTTATCTACTCCCATTGACAACATGCTATGTGGATCCTTCCTGGAGATACATTCATCAATGTTCATATTATTTTCACTATGGTTCACCCATTACTGGCTCACCTTCAATCATGCTCTGGATTGCCCACTTGATTTATTTATTGATAAAATTTAAAAAATTGGGAAGAGGGACCAGAATTGCCCCCCTCCCTACATCTCTGAAGCCACATGGAAGCTGACTGTTATGCTCCCCTAGGGATGGTGCCTTGCATAGCTAGATGAAAATCTCCTATTCTGGAAACAATGACTAACTGGCTAGGGTGCATTCCTTTGGGATTGATTATTTTTTGCCTTCCTCCTCAAACCTATCTTTCAGACCTGGCCATTATGACCCTGGAATTTTTGCTGAAAGGTTTGATTTATCTATGTAATTCTGTGGTTTCTTTTTTCTATGAACAGTACTTTGGTGTTATCTTTATACATTTCAAGTCATACAAGCTTAGTCACAAATCTCCAAGATATCAAATTCTGACCCTTTGCTTGGCTCCTATGAACATTTAGTCCTTTAAGATTGCGCAGCACAGAACGTCTCATCATTGAACTTTTCCTATTCTTAAATACCATTTAATGTATCCCATCAATAATTTGATCATATGAGTTGTATCCAAATTTCAGAATAAAATTTTCTATATTTTATAGAAAAAAAAGAACATACTAAAGGATGTTTAGTTATATTAAAATAATTTTTTTAAAAAATAAAAAAATATTTTTTTAAGAATATTTTAACAATGATATAAAATATCAGTTTAACATAATAATAAAATATGAAGTTCACCAAAAAATAAAATAGAAAACATACATTATGATAACAACTGACACACAGGCTTATTATATACCTGTGTCTATATATATGTAATATATAGTGTTATTAGATAGAGTGGAGAGTGGTGGGTCATGTGAAAGTCTGTGCTCATATACCCTATATATTATGACAACTTAAATTTTTTTATATTATAGCATAATTTAGCAGAATATCGACCTTTTTCAGTTTTCAAAATGGCTAACATCAAATGTTTCAAATCTCCATTTTTCTAAAAAAAAAAAAAAAGCACCCTATTGAATAGTTATATGTTTATTACTGTACGTGCAGATTATGATTTACTTTTGTAATATATTTAATAAAATGGCTATTTATTAATTATTATTTTTCATACATAATTGTAAGTTTTGTTCTTATTGAACTTTTATTGTGATCTAAGGTAACGTATTATATATTTTTCCATTGAAAACCATTGTAATTGTTTATTTTTATTAAAGATTCTACATCATTGTCTCAAAGACTTCTACAGACTGAAAATACTTTTATATAGGAAATAAACAGATACTAATGGATACAGCTCGATAAAAAAGTTTGAATTTTACTTGCTTTTCCTAAAACAAATAAGTGCCATACTCATAAGACTTCTAAATGATAAAAATTGTATTCCAACAGTGAAAGTACTATGACGTTCTACTAATGATAATGGGTATATCTCTTGACAATCAATAAATAATACCTGAATAAATAATGTATATATAAAACAATTTGCTAAACATTTTATTCTTTTTAGATAGATTTGTTTATTTATTATTTCATTTTTTCTAATGCCTTTTCCTTTACAGACATTATTTTTGTTTCTTACTGTTAAATATATATATATATGATAACAGACGGCGTTCTACCAAAAACACAGTCAAGCGTAGTTTTCTGTTTTCATAAACGTCAGAGCGAGTATTCACTATCTCTAACTTTAATTCCACTTTCAGATCATGATTTCAAGCTATTTGCTATCGTCAGTGAAAGACAGGAATAAGAAACTAGATCTAAACACAAACTCTGAGCATTTATGAAACAGTTTCTATTCAGCTTGCAAGCGTGAATCTTTTAGACATGTTAATGTCTTTAAACTCAGCATAGCATGCCAGATAGCTACATGGGTCTGAGCTCAGTTCAGCATCACCACATAGTAGAAGCCTCTGCAATATACATTGTTGCAAGAAAGACCTCAAAGGTACATTTATGAAAAACAAAAAAACACTATCTCTAACTTTAATTCCACTTTCAGATCATGATTTCAAGCTATTTGCTATTAACGTGTCTAAAAGGTTCACGCTTGCAAGCTGAATAGAAACCGTTTCATAAATGCTCAGAGTTTGTGTTTAGATCTAGTTTCTTATTCCTGTCTTTCACTGATGATAGCAAATAGCTTGAAATCATGATCTGAAAGTGGAATTAAAGTTAGAGATAGTGAATACTCGCTCTGATGTTTATGTAAACAGAAAACTACGCTTGATGGTGTTTTTGGTAGAACACCATCTGTTATCATAAATACAAGCATTAGCAAGTTTTTTAACTTGTTTTTTTTGTTTTTCATATATATATATTGTACTGAATCCTTCTGCCTAGCCTGTTTTATGACTATATTATGATTATTATACTTAACATAGTTTTAATATCTTTTTATATCTCTTGACTTTAATGTTGTATTAATATTATCAAGCTCAATACATATGTATTCTTTATACACCTTTTTCTTATATTCATAATCTTATTTATTTAACAATATCTTTTTATATTTATCATTTTATTATTTATTATAAGACTTTTTCTTTTTTATTATCATTTACTTTATGCAATTATTTAATTATGTTTTCAATACCTATGGGACCTGATTGGCATTTCAAGCAGAAATGTAGAATACCATTGATGGATTAACCATCAACAATACCTGTGGACAGATCAAGACTATACAAACACACAGCCTGGCCATATTTCCTGGCCATAGCACTCCTCAATTTCTAGAACAAATCCCTGCTATCCAAAGCATTTTATTTATTTTGAGAATAACACTCAGGTGTGAGCTGCCTACATAAATTATATATAGCCAGAATTGCTTAGATGACAGGCACACCAATCCAGCACTTGAAATATTTCAAGCTAGCTCCTACTCTTAATCAACAGGTCCAGTACATTTTACTTAACACATTAGATATTTATATCTTTAAATTAATAGTGATATCATGGCAAGAGAGAGAGAAAATAGACCAAATAACAATTAAGCAAACATTATTATTTAGTCATGCACAGCATATTTAACATAACATAACATAATAAACTTTACATAGAGAAATATAAGCAATTTTTTACAGGCTAAATTTTATGATAGTCCTTCATTAAAGTTCATTTCATTTAAAATAATGTCTAGATAATTATTATTGAAAATATATTTACCTAGATTTTTGTTATTGTCAATTTCCAATCAGTTGGCCTTTGGCGTTTCATCGATTTTGTATTCCTTCTTTGGCTCAACAATGAGAGAAAAAAGAGTATGTGGCAGCATCTTCTTCATGGCTTAAGCATTGCTTCTGGGCATTGGTTCTAGGCAGTGATAGTCAATTTTGCTGTGGATACAGAGCACGAAACCTAGTCGAACACTCCTATGGTTTTCTAGCAATGAATGTTACTAATCCTGTGGCTTCTGTATTAATGATGTTGTCCACATAAATAATGACTGGTTTACTACTACACTTAAATTTCTGAATATTTGAATCTCTGTATGTCTGAATGAATGTCTTTGAATCTCAGAATATAAATAATTTAATGAAATTATTAACAATAGGCAAATGCTCCATTTTATATCCAACTCTCCCATTGTTTATTTCCTTATTATTGTTTTAATTTTTATCATAATGTAACTCTAGTTTAATTAATTTTACATTTTTCTTTAATCTAATCTTTTTTGTAGATTAATCTATCATCACATTTACACTGATGAGATAGTTTCCATGATTTTTAAATTAATTCAATTATCAGTTTTAACTTTTTTATTAGCCATAAATCTTTCAAACTAATTAATTTTTATTCTGATATTTCACATTTACTTATTTTTAGTCATTTTTTTAAAAAAATATTTTAATTTATAAAAAGAAGAGAGAGTGAGTTTAAAAATTGATTTCTTTTAATTTTTTCCCACCCACTCTTAATAAAATCTTTATTTTATTTTAACAGAAAATATGATGCAATTTTTTATTTTCCAAAATTACATTTTCTTAAACCTACTTCTTAAAGATATTTTTTTTCTATTCTTATTTTTCTTAAAAAATTTGATCATATTTTTAAATTATAAATATCTAATGCAGATATATATGGGTTTTATAATACATATCTTACTTATGCTACTATATATATATATATATATATATATATATATATATATATATATATATATATATATGTTAAAATGAAGATTTGCTTTGGGTTAAATATATAAAAAACATATTTTGCGGGTTCATCCGTGTTAAAATCTTTTAATATTAATATACTGATGTTTTGACTTGGTCACACAAGTCATCCACAGAGTTATAAAAGGTAGAAAGACGGTTGTAGAGGCGCTACAATCACTGATTTGAAAAAATGTTAAAGTTCCACCAATAGCAAAAATGTTAAATTTAGGAATGTTTTTTTAAAAAAATCTTTCCAAATAGGAGGAAGTTTGCATATATCATCTCGCTTATTGATACAATATGGCCTTTTAAGTATCTCAATGGCTTCTCTAATTTTGCACTGGTAGAGATTATCACATCTGGATATGATCCTGGTACTAGAAAAATCAATTTTATGACCTGAATCTATAGTATGGAGTGAGACTGCTGATAATGATGAGTGTTGTTCAACTGCATTATGATGCTCATCTCTCCCTTTGTCCAATAGTAAGTGCAATAGGTTCTCCAACTCATATTTTAGCTAGAAACTTATCGGATTTCATTAAACCTACAATCCCATCTATTAAATCATATATTAAAAACTCTTTTCATTTTATTTATGTTTTAAAAAGTTTAAAAATTAATGCTAATGACATTCTGGTCAGTTTTGATGTCGTGTCTTTGTTCACAAACATTCCAATTGATGAAGCTTTAAATATAATCTCACAACGTTGCAATTTACCAGACCATATTATTGCTTTGATCAAACATCGTCTCTTAAATACATATTTTGTATACAATAGACAGCATTACAGACAAGTTTTTGGTACTCCTATGGGATCACCTATTTCAGGAGTAATAGCTGATTTATTCATGGAAAATATGGAAACTTGTGCTTTAGAATCATCATCTTTAAAACCTCTCATTTGGCTCAGATACATAGATGACATTTTTGTCATATGGCAACATGGAAAAAATAAATTAGATGATTTTTTCTTACATTTAAATAATATGCATCCTCATATTAAATTTACAATGGAGACAGAGTCTGATGGAATACTCCCTTTTCTTGATGTTCTAGTCACCAGAACACCAAATAGTTTATCTTTTTCGATTTACAGAAAGGATACAGACAGATATTTACATTTACATTCTCATCATCAACCAACTCAGATAGTTTCTGTAGCCAAAACTATTTTAAATAGAGAAATTAACCTTTCAGATGAGACACATCTCAAAGAAGAAATAAGTCATATTAATAGTGTTTTATTAGCAAATAGTTATAATTACAAATTTATAAAAAAAGCCTTATTTCAAGCCCAAAATAGACAAAATAGAAAACAAAAATATGATAAATCAGCTATTAGGATTTCTGTTCCATATGTAAAAGGAACTACAGACAGTATCGGACATATATTAAAACGCTCTAATATAGATACAGCATTTTCTACTCATCAAAAGATTAGCAATATAATAACCAAGCCTAGGGATTCAATCCCTCTTGAATCTCATGGTGACTATCAAATCTCATGTAAAAATTGTAAAGCTTCTTACATAGATATGAGTAATCATCGCATCAGTGTTAGGAGAGATGAGCATGCTAATGCAGTTAAACAATTCTCATCATTATCAGCACTCTCACTCCATACTATAGATTCAGGTCATAAAATTGATTTTTTTAGTACCAGGATCATATCCAGATGTGATAATCTCTACCATTGCAAAATTAGAGAAGCCATTGAGATATTTAAAAGGCCAGATTGTATCAATAAGCGAAATGATACATGCAAACTTCTTCATATTTGGAAAAAATTTTTTAAAAAACATTCCTAAATTTAACATTTTTGCTATTGGTGGAACTGTAACATTTTTTCAAATCAGTGATTGTAGCGCCTCTACAACCGTCTTTCGACCTTTTATAACTCTGTAGATGACTTGTGTGACCAAGTCGAAATGTCAGTATATTAATATTAAAAGTTTTTAACATGGATGAACCCGCAAAATATGTTATATATATATATATATAATTGTTTGTCTACATAGGAATATATGCATGCAAATTGATTAATATTTAGGTATTACAAATAGTTAAATTTGAAAATCACTTACTCGATGACAAACCATAGATCTACTTCTATATGCTACTGGATAAAGTTCTGCTAGCAAGCCAAAACTACAATATATATAAACAAAATCTTCTGAAATAAATTTTACACTATTCAATATACCAATAGAAAAACATAAATAATAGTTATAGCCAGCTTATGGCAATGAATACCTTCTTGAGTATCATTTAACATTAAAAATTATAAAAAACACATCTCATTAAAGTACACCATTTTAATGTTCTCAATGAATGATCAACTTTCCATTATTTAAATATATTAATGCAATTATATTATTTATGTAATAAGATGTTTTTTATATTTATAAAATATGACTATTTACTTTTTCTTTTAAATCCTCATCTCCACCAAAAACTAAAACTTCCAATACAAATAACTGAATGTTCAGCAAATACAGATTTAAATCCATCCACAAAATATCACAATTTATTATATTTAGACATAGTTACAAATCTTTAAAAAAAGATTAATATTTTTTTATCAATGAAAAAAACCCCCAACAATAACAATAATAACAACAAATTATTTGCACAACTAATGAAATTACATTTGCTCCCAATCTATCTGTCTATCTGTCTGTCTGTCTGTCTATCTATCTATCTATCTATCTATCTATCTATCTATCTATCTATCTATCTATCTATCCATCTATCCATCCATCCATCCATCTATCTATCTATCTATCTATCTATCTATCTATCTATCTATCTATCTATCTATCTATCTATCTATCTATCTATCTATCTATCTATCTATCTATCTATCTATCTATCTATCTATCTATCTATCTATCTATCTATCTATCTATCTATCTATCTATCTATCTATCTATCTATCTATCTATCTATCTATCTATCTAGTTTACTTTAACTATTGTTATTCCTTTACAGGATGAAAATTTTTCTTAGTTTAATTTTATTTCTTTGATCTATAACTTTATTTCACATCACTTATGAAATTTTTTATTCATCTTTCTTACTTATTAAGCAATGCAAAGAATTAAAATCATATATGTATTAATAAACAAACACATGTGCATATGTATGTATTCAAAATTTAAAGAATTTCCCATACTTTTTAGGTGGAATTCACAACCAATTGTAATATGGCAATGCAAACTGAAATCATGTCATCAAATAATTATTTTTCTGACATCTTATAAAACAAAAATGGAACCTCTTTAGCACATGCACTAATTTTAAATGAGATAGATAGGTGAGGCATTAACACTTCACCATATATATTGTAATGGTCCAGCTTTTCCACCAGAACAGGGGAACTCATCTTACCACAGTCAGTCCTAGGGTCTTTGGGTAGGATTCTGGGCATGTCATAATGAAGTATCTAACCAATTATTGTACCTACCTCCAATGGGCTAACTCTAAGCCCACACATTAAACTCAGACACAATTTAGGCTGTTCATCCATACCTTACCCCTCTTTTACTTTCCATTATGCCTCAGTATTCAAACTCAGGGAGAATGTTGCATTTGGCTCTCTTCAGGGTGAATTTACCTTATATTGCAACTATTATAACTCTATATAGATTCCCATTGACTTAAAATCCATCCAACCCTATTACTGTGTTATGTATAATAATAAAAATGTATGTGTATGCATTTATATAATCAAATAAAGTGATAGATGGGTATATGAATGATTTGATAAATTAGAGACCAATTTTAATTTAAATCAAACTAACAATGTTTATTTGATAACAGATAAAATCAAAACTCATTTATCATGATAATAATAAAAAATAATATGTATATACAAATGTGTGTCACATATGCATCTCTACCATATTAGCAATTAAATATGTTTATTATTCCAATTCTTTCCATGGGAGATATGCATGACAAGACATGAAATATTTACAAAACAGGTAAATTTGGCAAAAAAAATCATCGATTCATTATTATAACAATCGCAAAACTGATTAGCTAATTTATCACAATATGTAAATATATATATATATATAATATACAAATCAATATATATATATATCAAAATACAGTACAATTTATATAAATTATATGATTTGTATATTACATATATTGTGAAACGAATACAGATATCAAACTTTATTTATTATATATATATTGTAATGGAACGTATATGAGGCAGCCCACGATTGGGCAAGCCAAATGTAATGGAAACTATATGGTAGCTTACAATTGGATAAGCTAAATATAATGGAACGTCTATTAGGTATTCTATTAAAATTAAAGAATGAAGAAAAACAAAATTATTCCAGTTATATTTAAATAAATTGTTTAAATGCCCTTCCAGCTAGCTATACATAAAACAAATCTAAAATCATGTAAAGCAATGAGACCTATCTTTATAATTTATTTTTAAGGTTGATGTGACTAACTAATCAAATATATATATCAGAAACAATAGGACTTTTACTAAATTCAAATATACACATCTAATTATGTAAATTTATGTACCTCTAAATATGTGAATGAATAATAATATGTGTAAGTGACCTACAAACCAAATAATAAATGAAATATGAAATTATCTTTTATTAAATTGTAAATTCAATTAATTTAATAATAACTTTGGCATTAAAAGAAAATAAGAATAATATAGTATCGCTCTTTTAAATAATAACAAAGGCATTATTTATAAAAACAAATAGTACATCCTTTATTTTATGTTATAGTTCAACTTTAAATAATATTGATGTTTTAAATATAAATACAAAGAATAACTATATGTATATACTTGTAATAAGTATATATAGATTAAATATATAAAGGCATATTTTTGCCTAACCATTATAATATAAATATAACAATTCATATATAACTTCAACCTATAAATTACATTTTAAGATTTTTAAATTATTTAAGATAATTGTCTGAACATCTGTTATACGTCTAATATTATTATAAAACAAGATGCTTAAATTGACCACTTATAAAACTTTGTATTTTATAATAAAAAAAAAATAAAAGTAAATAAAAAAAAAATATATCAATCTCAAAAATATATTTATATATTACTCATACATATATAAAATTATTAAATACCTTTTAAAGTTCATTTAGCTAATTTTCCTTTCCAAAAAGTTAATTTATT
>JAQFVV010002068.1:0-36007 GCA_028023455.1 Epiperipatus broadwayi | reverse complement strand
GGATAAATAAATGAATAAATTGTACAATAATATGATTATATAATGTTCTATATGTCATCTGGCTAGATTATGTTATGAGAGCACAATGTTATACTCTTATGTGGTTAGGTATAGTGAAGAGATTCAAAGAACTTGTTTAATGGTATTAGCATTTTTAATATAAACATGAATATTTTCTTTTATAAATGATTATTCTATAATGCTGGGTAGTTGGGAATTGATAATCAGGAAAAGGAAAGAGCAATTAAAGACCAGGTGTCAGCAAAGACTTTACTGGAGGCAAGGAGCTGGTCACGTTTCTTGATTTTTTTGAGCGTTTGATAGAACAATGGTATGATTTGTGGCGGGGGTAATTCCATGAGACTTTTGCATCTCACTATCCATATGGAATAAAGGACAAAGGTAGAAAGCCTTATTATTGAAAAAAACCCATTATGAATGGCATTTTCGAGTGAGAAAATCATATCAGGTCTTATGTTGGAATTGATTATAATTATATCTTTTAGAGTTTTAAGTCTTGGGCACCGGTGTATAATATGGTCTATGGTTTCATCTTCACGAGTACACAGACCACATATAGGGTCAATGCTGGTAAAACCTCTTCGGTGATAAAGAAACCAATTCGTGGGTAGCGCATTAAGATTTATTTTAATGATGAAGTCAAGGAATTTGGGTTCCAGACTCCATCTTTTGAAGTGTGTAATGAGTCTTTGGTTGGTTATTTTTAGGCTGGTTTTAATGGATTGTTGATTATAGTTGATTATATTGTATGCTTCCCATAAGGTGATTTTTTGGTTAAGGTTAAAGGATGTTATCGGGTTATAAAGTTGTAGTTGTTGTATTAGGGATGCTATCCATGAACTGGAAGAGGGTGGAGGACGATCTGTCGGTGTAACTTTTTTAATAATGTTAGAGTATCCACAGGAGAGGATCAGATTATGTAGAGTGTTGTGGGTTTTCTGTAAAATGATTGCTTGTATTGAGTGGAATGACAGTCCATTGAACTTGCGTGGTCGTTGGATACCTCGCAAGCTAATAGCAACTGTCCTTCCTCTCCAGAGAAGTTTGGTGCATAATCGGTTAATTTTATTTTGAAACTGTTTAGACATTTTAACGAATGGAAGATAATATGAGATTTTTGGCATTATGATCATGTTGAGGAGGCCAACCTTTCCATATAATGAAAGGTATACTCTAGAGAGTGAAGTGGTGATGGCTTCAGTTGAATGGAGGATTGCATCTTGAATCTCTCTTGCCATTGCAGTTAGAGTTTTGTAGATTGGAAAACCTAGGTATCTTTGGGGTTTTGCAGAAAAGGGAGAGTTAATTTGTTTACCAGACATTATCTTCCAGATGAAGATTTGTTAAAATTTATTTGTAGGCCAAGTTTCACTGTATTTCTGTTTAATATGTTCATGAGATTAGGAAGGTATTTAATGGTGGGAAGCACAACCATGATGTCATCAATATATGCAAATACATTGAACCTTTTATTGAGAGAGGGAAGGAAAATTCCAGGGAGGTTTTTTTCTATATCCATCAGAAGAGGGTTGATGTATGCTGTGAAGAAAAGGGCACTGAGCGGGGATCCTTGAGGGATTGACTTGTATGGCTTGAAACCTGGTGTGATTTTGCCATCAAGAGAGAGAAAAATCTCTCTGTTGTTGAGCAGATTTCTGATCATCTGTACAATCCCAGCTGGAATGTCGCATTCCAACAGAATATCCAGAAGGATGTTTATCTGGACTGAATCAAATGCTGCCGCAACATCCAGCTGGACGGCAATAGGTTTTGATTTACGATGTCCTCTGATGTAATTGAACAGTGCAGTTACATTGGACATAGCATGCGAGGTTGATGATCCCTTTTTTCCGTATTGGTTTGATGAGATATGGCTAAGAATTTGAGTTTGGATTTGATCTTTAATGACTGACTCAATTATCTTGATAAGCAATGGGGTCATGGAAATTGGCCGGATACTGTTAATGTCGTTTAGTGGTTTTGCTTTTTTAATAAAAGGCACGAGTGCCACTGGGTAAAGATCTGTTATGTTTCTGTTGCCGGAGGCTAGGTGATCAATCATTTTTTTAATAATTGGCACAGTGAATTGACTGAGGTGTTTGAGAAGGAAATTTGGGATGCCATGAAGGCCAGGATGAACGCCGTCAGGGAGAGATGTTATCTTCTTTTTGATTTGGATTTCCGTGATGCCATGTTCGCCGGGGTCACCAGCATCTAACCAGCTGTTTATAGGAGGAGCTCCATCTTTTTGCATTGATTGGCAGAATTGTTTGCTGATGTGCTGCATCATTGGAAAGCCAATAAGATTGGTTCCATTAGTATTAATGGATAAGGGAGTGATTTGTTTTTTATTGTATCCCAGTGCCCATCTGAGATAGTCTCTCGTCCAACAGTGTTGTTGTGCTAAGAAACATTTGGCTCTTCTGATGGATATATATTCTGCAAGGGACTTTTGCTTGATTTTGTAGAGATTTTTAAGGAAGATAATTTTTTCTGTATTTGTGAAGTTTTGCTGTGATGCTTGAAGTTGTATATTAATGTCTGTTAGGTCATTTAGAAGGCCATTAGGTCCTTTGATTTTCCTGGTGTGGTGATTTAATATGGACTGAAGTACTCCAATGAAGGAAAACCAGCCCTCCTCAGCAGGCAGGGAAAGGATGTTTATTTTCTGGAAAAGGATGTATGCCTCAGACACTATCGCTTCGGTCATATTTGATTGGGTGATCATGCGCATGGTTTTACCAGGTCCATCAATGGGTGTAGGGATTGCAATAGGTGTAAGTTGTAAGATTAGAGCCATGTGATCAGAGAAAGCAACAGGGGCCAAGGCTGCATCAAGGTTGAAATGGAGGTCTGGGGTGTAGAAAACCAAATCAATCAGGGACTTTTTAGTTTTAGTATAGAAAGAGTAGGCTTCAGGAGGGAAGAAACCCTCTCCACACATTAATCTGCGATTTATTAGATGCAAAAATCTTTTGTTGAAGTCATTGTATGTAGTGTTAAAGTCTCCCAGAAGAATAGTAGGAGAGGCTCTGTTAGCGTTGATGGCATTTAGGATATGGATTATTTTTAGATATTGAGAGGTGTCTTTGGCTGTATATATATAAGCTATGATGATCGGATAACCCCAATAGTCTATTTCTATGATGATAATATTGGCATCTAGGAATAGAATACTAAAACTGTTTGGTGGTGTTGACTTGCTGAGAAGAATACCGACTCCACCTGAAGCAGAATGGCCTATGGAAAATTTAGTAAATCCGAGGGCTGAGAGAAGAGATAATATTTTATGATCAGTCTTATGGTGATATTTAGTTTCACCCATAAGAAGTATATGAGGGGAGCAGAGCGAGAGCCAGTTTTTAATAGCTAGAACTCTATCAATTGAGTTGATGCCGCGAATATTATTGCCAGCAATTTTGCAGAACATGATAGATTAATCCAAACCGTCCTCAGCAAAGTGTACGAAGTCAATGTGGGGCATCTCCATGTTAATGAGTTCTGATGTTGTTTGGAAATCAGAGTCTTGTGATTGAACTTGTGGATGGATTGGTGATATATTTGTTGGTTGAGGAAACGCATCCATGAAGTCTTCGGTGTCTGATGAAGTAGTGTAATCTGTCTGAGATTCGTCAGATGGATCAATGGTATCGATGGTTATAGGATCCATGGTTTTCCTCTTTTTTTCTATGGATTTGTGAAGCTTTGTGCTGGATATATCTGAGATTTGTTTGCTAGCGGGTGGTGGTGAATAATGTATTGGATGGGAGCTGTCATCATCAGAGCTTGATTTATCTGAGCGAATTGATTTTCTTTTAATTTTCTTATTTGTATTTTGGGTATTTGTTGTGTTGGTTTCTGGGGTTTTTTTAAGTTTAGTAGTGTTGTTTTCTTTTTCCTGTACTTTTAATGAAAGTGTTTTATTATTGTTATAAGAATTTGGTTTAAATTTTAGATCTGAGTCATTTTCGGTTTGCTGTAACTGTTGTGAAACATTAATTATGCTGATTTTTGGGTTGTGTGTTTGATAAGTCTTTTCATCTGGATGGTTGATTACTGCAGGCATTGAAGAATTGAGGACAGTTTGTGGATCACTTTGTTTAGGTTTATTAGACTTAGCTGGCACGAATGATGAAGCATCATTGGTTTTAAGCTGGGTGGGAGTTGTTATAGCTGAATTGTTTTGAAATTTTTTAAGTGTATTTTCTTCATCGCCTGGGTTTTCCTTGCTCTCGTTAGATGGTTTGGTCATATTGTCTTCTTTTGTAGAAAGAGTTTGGCCTAGCATTGTTTCTCGGGGATTAGTACAATATGTATCTAATGAATGATCTTGAGTATTATTGGTTTGAGAGATTGGTTTAGTAGCAGTATATGTTATTGCTTGGTTCTCTGATTCACTACTATTAGTGTAGAGGTTGGTGTTTGTTCTTTCTTGAAGATTTTCATTTTGAAAGATAGGTTTGGATGTGAGAGGGTTTGTTGGAGGATTTATTTGAGTCAGATTGTCTGGGTTTGTGAGGTTGCTGTTTGAATTAGTCCCATGTGGTGATTGTCTATTTAAGGATGTGATAGCCGTATTAATAGGTCTACCAGGGCATCTGTGAACTTTATTCTTTTTAATACCACAGTGTATGCATATTCTTGCTGCACAATCTTTAATAAGGTGTGTTCTTTGAAGGCAAAAGAAACATTGTGGCTGTACTCCCCTGAAGGTCAAAACCATAGGAGAGCCTCTTGCAGTAATAATGGTGGGTATGTCAGTGGGTATAATGTTTTTCTTTAAGGTAAGTGTGAAGACAACTGTATTGGACAGAATTTGATCTTCGAAGTGAGGGTTTAGTAAGTGTTTAAATTTACTAATTGAACCATAATTAATAAGGATGTCTTGTAGTTCTTGTTCTTTCAAATGGGCAAGGCAGTTTTGAATTCTGCCAGATAGTGTAACTGGACGGTTCATATCTATGGAGCAAAGTATATAATTTCCCAAAGATCGGTAGTTATTTTTAAAGTTCATACAGTCCGCCCACGTTTTAAACTCAACGATAACATAGCGGTCATTGGGATGATTAAGGATCATGTGAATGCCTCTGCCTAATTGATTTTGATTGATTAGACTGTATAATTGTTCTAGAGGGAACTTATATAACGCACATTGTTGATTTGTTATGGCTAAGATTAACGACTTATCGCTGTAATAGTTTGTAAACGATTTATACAGAGTGTTGGGAATCGTTTTGTTAAACTCGGTATTAATTTTAAGGAACATGTCATCATTAAGATCGTTTATATTAAATGAGACATTTTCTAGAGTGTTTGATTCTTGTTCTGTGTCTAATTCTGAGATATTCAGATATAGTTCATTGAAATTATCGGCCTTAATATTTTCGGAGATTCTCTCAGAATTTTTAGACCTTACGATATTTGCGTACGTAGTGGAATTTTTCAATATTGGAAATGAGGAAATTGGTTTAGATTGCAAGTTGGCTGATGTAGCAATGGATTGTTCTGTGCTATAATCTTTGTTTGTTTTGGAATGAGGTTTATTAGTTTTAAAATTTATTTCTTCTTTTTGATTTTTAAATTTACTGTTGACAAACTGTAATGTGACAGCGCTGGTCTTCCGATCTGGTGGAAAAGTTTTAACTTTAAAAAATTCGCCGATATCATCTTGTTGGAAATTTTGTCTATTATTTTCAGACATGGTTTTCGGGGTATTATAGGGCAAAGAAAATTGCTCATTAGAGTCTTCTGCGGGAGCGTAAAATCTTCGGAGAGGAGATGATTGGTTTTTACTTGTATTGTTAAAGATTTCAATAGTTTCGCTTGATGAGATATTTATGCTATTGTTTATATTAGGGGTAAGTAGAATATTTTCTAAACTTTTGTTGATATTTGCGATGGTGTTTTCATTTGATTTATTGGTTTGTGGGTTTTTATTTGTAGTAGAAGTTAGTTTAGTTGCATTTAGATTAGATCTAAGGCTATAATATTTACGACCGATTGCTGCTTTGTTAGGTTGAGTGCTGAGATCGGGGTTAACATTAATTTGAGAATTATCAATTATATTATCACTTTCCATAATAAATAATGTTTAAAACCGACTTACCTTGAATAAAAGACGTAAAGGTAAGGGGACAATCGTCCCTGTCTTCTTGAAACTGAATCGCAAAGGGACGCTTTTAATAAGACCAGTTGCAAAGATGGCTGCCAAAAGCGGAAGTCTGAACTTTTTTAAAAATAATTATAATAGTTACTAATAATTACTGAGTCTCTCTTTGCTCATGCATTCACTGAATGAGTAAGAATAAGAAAGAAAAACTAACTACTATATTTTATTTTTAAAATGTTGGCTTTCATAGCTATTAAATACACTCTAGGCATTGCTCTATTTTTTCTACTAACTTTTTTTTTCTTTTGTAGAAACAAAATAATAATCTTGCTGTCCAGAAATTAGGATCTCTCTAATTATTTTGACACTTTACACTAACTTTTAGTATGTATTTTTATATTGGACAATTTCCATCATCTAATATATGTATTGAATACCTTTAAAAAAATTTAACTTTATTTAAATATTCCCAATACATTTAACTGTTAGTAATAACACATCAAACAGGTTTTTTTTTTAATATATTCAATACATATATTAGATGATGGAAATAGTCCAATATAAAAATACAACTAGAACATCATCATCACAAATCTTCACAAAAACACTAACTTTTAATATGTTCTAAAATTTAGTAAAACTTTTAGCATAAAGCTCAAAAAAGTGTTATTATATAAATTACTCCCCATCAAATTTAAAAAAAGGATTAAATAAGAATAAAATATATGTACTTTCTGCATTAACTGAAGAAATTTTATTATTTGTAATCATGTACAGTGTTTAGAGAAGGAAAAATGGCTGCACAGTATCATAAAATTTGTCAATTTTAATATTTTTTTTGTTTATTTATTTACATTTTCATTTGTTTATATTTTCCTTAGGATAGTATATAATTGATATCATGTAGTTAGATACTGTGTAATTCATGGCTACACTGCATTTCATAATTAATATTTTTAAACAGAGTGATATATATATATATATTCTGCCCTTGTCATCGTGTGTAGCTCCACTACACCTCAGGCCAATCATGTTGAGGGCCATAATTTGCCCTTTTCTAACACATCAGGCCAATCTAACCGCCCCATTCCCGCATCTCCACTTCCCCCAAAATAAATATAATATAGTGAAAATCACCTAACCGGGTTCTAGCTCTAATAATTAATGAAATATTCAATTAAATGCTTTACTAGCTCAAGTTTCTTAAAATTAACTTAGGTTCTGTTTTAAACTAACTCAAATAAATATTCAGGAACTCATGAGACTAAAAGTGGAAATACGGGTGACAAGGTAGATTACATTGAGACAATATCCCACAGGATACCACCTCAATGGCATAAGAACACTATCTCCCCTTATACTACTATTACACATAATAACTACATAGTATTCTTATGACTTCTGCAACTTCTAATCACTAAGACTCATTTAACAATTAAAGTATTAATCTTTTATCTCTAATAATAATAGTAATCATCTAGCTCAAATGAAATAATCTCAGGTTCTTAAATTTATTCGTATGTTAATAACATATGGTAGCAAAATATGATAAGGGATTTTATGTCATAATCTACTACTCTGAAATTAGATTAATAATAAAACAATAATAATCACAATCTTCATTGCTTAATCCAACTAGTTCAGCTTTTCTTTCATTGCAAATTTATAACCATAATAAATTAGTTAATAATCTAATATCCCCTTTTTTTATCTTTAAGTAATAAAATAAATTAATAAGTGGCAGTGTTTAGATAATCTGATAAATAAAGCAAGTGGCAACTAATAGCATATAATTTAGCAAAATATTATGATAATGGATTGATGACCAGTAACGCAATGCAATTTTATAATTATTTAATTACAAGAACATCAATAAATATTTAAGATTAAACATACTTCTCTATTTATCTTTTGTGCAAACAATCATATACTTAGTTTAATGGTTGTGAACATACCCTGTGAATTCATGCAATGATGTAGAGAAAACAAAACTCAGACACAAGTTTTAATAAACAAATTTTAAAATTTTATTAACATCAATAAAAAATAAATAAAACAAACAAATCCATCTACATCTATTTACAAGAGATATCCTCATTTTTCTTTACACTACAATAGCTGAATTATACACATTTATATTTCTTTTATCGTTAATTAAACTTATTATGCCTTTTAAAAGTTATTTATTTATTTCTCATTAGGTTTATCATATCACTTATTTTAAGTATTTTATGGGTAACACCATTCTTTACCTTTTAATATTAAAGTTACTGTATTATAAATTATCTATGTGGATAAACATCATTTATAACATCATAATTTTACAATCAATATGGTTTTTAAAAGAAAATTACATTTTCTTGTAACTTTATATAAGTCACTCCGCATATTATTCAAATATTATTATTACTTTTAACGTTTGTTCTCCAATGCTCATAAACTATAATACGTTTATTCCATAAGCCATACTCATGTATAATACTATAACACGGGTTTAATTATCACCTGTTACAGTTTAACATATACTATAATTATCGAATGTTATTGTATTTTTTAAATATGCAATACTTATATTTTTTTAAATATAATTAACAATAAGAAAACATGAAATTATATTTAATATTTTTGTATATTTCTATTTGGATATACTTTTATAAAATTATAGTTCATTTCTTAAAAAAAAGAATTAAAATAATTCTCTAACTCCTTCCCTTCTTAGGATATCTGCATCTTTCTTTCAATAATCATAATCTACTCTTCGTTAATACTTAACTATTCTTATTCCAAATAATAGCATGACATACACTCTAAAATATCTATTGTTTCCCTTTTAATAGACTTATCATATAATGATGTAGTTGCAAGAAATACAGATAAAGATAGCGAAAGATGTATAGGATATCGGGAAGATAGATAGATAACTTATCCGCAATATACTTCAAAAATGTATGGAACAGTGTGAATAGGTCTGACATTCATTGTCTAATAACCTTGGCGATAAGCATGATGTGGCAGCTATTTACTCAGCTTTACCAAACATCTAGTACGACTCACAAGAAATATATAAAATACCACTGTCCAAGACAACATGTGTACCAGTCATAGGGCTTTGTTAACTACACTTATTAACATCTAAAACTACTTATTATTTCACTCCCTGTAGCATCCTAGTTTTTAATACATCTTCTTGGTTTCCGAATCACCATGTACTACCAAGTCACTACCCAAACTATCTCTCGAGATTTTTACTGTATCCAACATCGATAAAATACTAACTACTTTTTTTAAAAACAATAAACAAAATTCGCTAATATAAAAACATCTCCCTATTCCATAAGAACAATTTGTCTTGCTTTATTACACTGTAGATTCAACATCTACGTTTGTTAAAATAACATTTAAATATCCCAATCAGAAAATTAACAGAAAATATCACATAACCATCGGTTATATTGAACTATATTAATAACACATAAAATGATTATCGTATGCATATTTTTAAAAATCTAATCACATCTCAAAGTGTTTTAGAGTGTTGTTTTCAAAATGCGTTTTACAACAATAATAACAATAAAACTTTTGCGCTACATTCATTCGATTCCCAGCTGATCTAAATAAATAAAACATACATTATATCATTAATAATTATAAATGTTACCAAAAACAATCTTTATCTTCCTATCAGAGTTCGTAGTAGGTTTCTTTCTCTTCGAGCATCGCAAATATACAAATTTCCACATACATACAATTTTATTTTAAAATTCAAAATCAAAACATATTATTTCATATAATGTTATCATGAATTAATGTATTTTGTTTTCCCTATCACTATCTAAAACTTAATGTTTAACTTAGATTAGTAAAGAAAATAATTCAAACCATAATCACATATTTTTCTGACAGTAAATCTTGGTTAGTCCCATAATATTTATTATTTCTTCTTTTATCCGAATGTTCTCCTTTCTGCTTATTAAAGTTTTAAATAAATTAGTTCATTTAATAAACTGTTTAGATGATCTTTAGTTTTAGTGTTTAATCCAAAATTATTAGAAAACATTTTATTTAGTTATCCCACGAAGCTTTTTAATGTTCTGGTGAATATTACCTTGGCGCATTGATGCATCTTTATTTCTAGTTAATCTACGATTATTTAATAATTACGGTACCAATTGCATTTTCCATGGATCCAATATTTTATATTTCTCTTCTGTAAAATTTTTTTTTTTCTTTAGGCAAGTGTTTTCCTTGGTAAACTTCATTTTCATTCATTATTATTTTATATACACTACTTCCAATCTTTAACTATTTTCTAGAGTATTTTCTCAAGTCATCTCAAAGAAAGCAATTCAAACTATTTCAATATTAAAATTCCTTTTGTCCATTTATTCTTATATGAATAATACTTATTTTTATTTTCCATTATCTTCCTTAACTCTGCGCACAATATCCTTTCATTGATTTTATATGCACGAAAGCAGCTTTCATAGTGATACGCTATATAAACTATATCAACAAATAATATTAACATATTTGGAATATTATAAAATTTACAATTTGGTTTTAAGAATCTATCCATTTTCTATTGAAAATTCCGATTATATTTCGATAGAATCTACTGGCAGGTTACTGTAAAGTTAGTGAAACATTACTCTGAAAACTTTTTTTAAAACATATTATTCTAAGATTCTCTTCGGATGATTTTTAAATTGTCAGTTGGTTTCTTTCAAAGATATTATTAAAATTATAATAAAATTGACTAATAAATTGAAGAGAAAAAAAAAAAAATTTAGAGAGCTTAAAATTTTACCTCTGCTCTGTAGTCAACACATTTTTGTTCTCCCCGTTTATACAATTAGTTGGCGCGATTTTTGTTGTCTGCCAAGATCTATTTTTATTGGTCAATCCCTACTTGGATTTATAAACAATTTCTAAAGTTTTAAAATCATGACGTAATAGACTTAAATGTTAACTCATTATTATTTTTAAATCAATTATTATCTATTACAATTTAACTACCTTTAAAACAATTTTGAAACAATAATTAATAAAGGTGTATACTACTTATTTTTATTATGATGTGTGACAATTCCATCCACTTCTATAATATACTATTTAAATATTTTAATTATTAGTATTAATTTAAACTGGTGCTTATACATAGAATATTCCAGACAGTCACGTAGTCATTTCCGGTGTTTAGTCTAATTTTATCTGTCTTAATAAATTTGCTACTTATATTATATAAAATAATTATATAAAATTTTGAAAAACAATTTAGAAAAATATAGAATTAGATACAATTCTTACCATCACAATATTTATTATTAAATATATCATATTAATCTTTTACTGCTTAATATAGTCTATAATTTTAAATACTATATAATATTAATTTTAAAATTTTTTAGTAATTGACCATTTATAACCATCATTGACCTATAGAGAAGGGCACAATATATATAGTATATACATATAAAAAATGTTAATATTATAATATATTCAAGTTTTAATAATCTTAGAAAAAATTTTTTTTTACATACTTAACACTAATATGATTCAAATTTTATAATATTTTTTTAAAAAAAATACTAATAGCTTTTTTCTTTTCTTTACTTTATAAAGATTCCTGTAAGACATCATTTACTTTATATATAAAAGTATTAAAGACAAAAAAAACTGTTGTAAAGCTAAAAAACTTGTTCTGAAAAATGAAAACTTAATTGATAAAATTTTTAACAATAACTTATATTCCTGGAAGCTTTAAAAAAATGAGAAATGATGGATTTTTTATAAAAGATATTTATACAATAATATTCTGACTTTCGTCCACTTTCTCTTTTATCTACTGTGAATTATAAACTATGTTTCATATTGTAACCACACATTTCTCCTTTTTTGTTTATTTTTAGCTTTGTACTTAAACTCCCACTATACCTCACCTTTTATATTCAGTGTTTGAATAGAAGTTGTTTAATAGCATATGTGTGATTTCTTTTTAAAAATTGTCTTACCTGAATTTTTATATTTGTGTTTATATGAATTCTGAATATAGAATATGAATACTTGTACATCCTAATAATTAAATACATAGTCATCACCCACTTATGTAAAAAAAATATTCTAAAATCAAAATTAAATATTTTATATATTTTTTCTATTAATTTTTCTTTTAATTTAATTAAGCTTTATATTTGTAAAATATTAAAGATTTTAAAAACTTCTCATTCGATAATTTAATATACAAAATTAACAAAACGTACCGCTATGAATATGAGTTAAAAGGCCTCGAAAGCGCTTAGCGTGTATTAATAATTTCAGTGTATCTTTATAGCTTCTCATTCAAGTTAATTTTGTATATTAAGCTTTATATGTATTTTCAAATATTATATAGTTAGTTATCTTCAATTTCTATAACCAAAATGCATTGCAATCAGAACAAAAACTAAGCCTTGACTTAAATATATATAGATATTATTTTTAGTGATGTTCAGTTTTTACAATAGTTGGAATTAAATTAAAGCAATAATTCATTGTGTTATTGCAGTATTCATTGCAATGCAAGACATGTAAAGATAATTTTAATAATATGTAGATTGAATTATGTTATAAATACTTAAAATTAGACTGAAATTAATATTTGAAATTATTGTGTTCCAACTTATGAATATATGTCCATACATGGGCAGTGACTTTCTGGTCATCATTTATGCATGTATCATTTTCCACATACATTATTTATTTCCATGGTCTTGAAGTTAATGTTATAGAAATAAGCTTTGTTTTTACAAAATGATTGTTTTTTTATAAATTGACATTTTTTACATCTATTATTAACAAATCACAGTCCTGATTCAATCATATTTATAAGAATAAGTTTTTCTTAAATTATTTTTACTTATATATATTATAATTAATTTTTTATTACTGAATAATGTTACATAATTGAATTTTCATAAATTCTATATATAAATTAAAATATTTGCAGAATAATCTTAATTATATATAAAATATTCTTTATAATTTCATTACTAATAAATAACTTTCATTTTTTTTTTACATATAAAATTTTATTAAATAATATTAACAAATGTAAATATATCAAATTTATTAAGCGTAAACAGATAATATTGTAATAACGTGAAAGCTAAAACCTTCAACAGATATGCCTTAAAACATGCTTATGTGACAGCCAATAAGATTGAATAATGACATGATTGAGAGGTCCATGTGATGTCATTATTCCATCTTACTGGCTGTCATGTAAGCATGTTTTAAGGTGTATCTGTTGAAGGTTTTAGTTTTCACGTTATTAAATAATATTATAGAATAGTTAATTAGTGTTTGTTTAATACCAAGGTAAACACTGCCTCTCCCCATTACAATTACTATTTTTTTCTGATAATATTTTAATTTATTTTAAATTCTTTTGGTTAACTCCACTACAATGACTTTACACTTCATAATTTACAAAATAGTAAGCATCAATAAAAAACTTTAAACAAATAAAAACAATATTGTTAGGAAAACTTGTATTGTTTTCAACAATTATCATTCCATTACAAGATGAAAGTCTCTCCCTATTTAATCCAGTTTCTCTATTTCTAACTAATTTATCCCACATAATATACAAAAATTTCCTTATTTCATCTAACTCTCATGTGGTCTATTTCTAGATATTTGTCAATCTCTTGGCATAAAGTTTAAGACTTCACCTGTCCATTTGCTATCATCTCTTCTAATAATATGTCTAGAACCAACTTGACTTCAGTCTCTTAATTTTTTCAGTGATATCAGATAAAATCTGTTTGCTCTCTCATCCCTAATTTTATATCTCTTCATACATTGTTGAGTGGTTTGAAATCTCTTAATTGCTCTTATATTAACTGTCCAAATCTCAGATCCATAAGAAAGAACTAAAAAAATGTATTTATTAAAAACCTTCCTTTTCATATCAAATTATTTTTCCCAAGAGCATTCAAAACAAGTTTAATTCATTGATTAATTTTATCCATTATATTTAAATTTTTATAAATAATTTAAACAAAGTATTCATTATTATCAATCTTTATTTTCTTCTTTTGAGAAAATCCATTGAAAATTACTTTAGATTTTTTAAATCTTTTCATCTGACAACTCTTACAACATTTCCTGAAGCTCTGAAGTATTATTTGCAAAAACAATTATATCATCTGCAAAATTGAGATAACATAAATAATCTTCATTTACTTTTATTTCCTTAGCTTCCCACTGCAATTCACAAAAATACTTCTTATAAAACTGCTATGTAAATTTTGAAGATTTGAAATCAATAGGAAAATAATGGATAGCATTATCAAAACTACAACAAAAATAACTGATACAAAAATGAAACAATTGACCAGCAAATTTTCTTTTGAAATAAGATAATTTATGGAGAAAAGAAGGAATACAAAGGTATATAAAAATGACTATTAAGTAGACTTGAATAACCAGGGTTTTATTAAATGATGTAAAAAGAGTTAATAAAGAGTTTATAATAATAATATAAAAAAATATAACTATGAATTGGCAAGAAAAGCTATAGAACATAACAAACATATTAAAAATGTACTGACATCTTGATATGTTATAAAAAAAAATTCAGCAATAAGAAGAAAAGACAAAACTATTAATAAAAGGAAACAGAACATTATAAAATATGTGGAAGTGTTCTACAAATAATTATATAGCAATTAAAAAATAGTATCCACTACAATTACTTCATTTTCTGAATTGTCCAGCACCTATGAAGAAGGGAAAAAGTCCAAAAAAATGATGGAAATATAATGAATATTTTAAAAAGAGCAAGTAAAGAATTAGAAAAATCGTTATCAAAGTTATATGCCTAATGTCTAGATGTTAAAAGTGTACCATATGAATAAAAAACTGAAGTAGTAATATTGATATTTCAAAAAGATGATAACCTTATATACAACTGATAAAAGAGTGAAAGATCTGTAATTTATAATATTTAAATGAGTTTAATCCTCATTTGCGCTTTCTAAATGATTTCTTCAATACATTATCTTCAATATTTTTCCCCTTTTCTAATATTATTCATATAGTATACTTTTAAGTTGAAGAACATCATGAGCATATTATAAAAGTTGTATGTTTATTATGTGCATATAACACATATCATTAGAAATATAGCTTATGTGTTTGTAGGTATATGAATTTGGAGTACAATTGTTTTCAAAGTGAATTTTTACAACAAATATCCTCATTACTGATATGCATCTTGGTAGCCATTTTAGAGGGTCTTGATATGCATAAGTAATTATTTTAAATCATTACCATCTTAATGATATTGCACAGGCTGTATAACAATTGAAATATGTCATGGTGAAACTTATAGCAGGTGGAATTAATCATCAAAATTACAAAAAAGGGGCATGATCCTGTCACTAAACAATACTCAACAAATACAATCATTTATATAATACAAATAATATAAATTAACCAAAAGTAAGTACTTTTGAGGATTGAAGGACTGTATATAATAATTAACTACCTTTATATTTATTATTTTTTATTATTGTATATATAAGAAAATGCATGTTCTACATCCTTAATTATAAATGCAAATCATGCAAAATAACGTTTGAAATATTTTTTTGAAATATCATATAATAAAGCAGAGTTATTGTATACGGCAAATAAGTTTAACATTATCACAATAATTATTATTTAAATCTCTACATAGAGCTCATAAAAATGACTCAGTAAATTGTCCATAAAAAACACAAAAAGTTAAATATGAATTACATTAATTTATACTATTAAATAATATAAACGCATATTCATTTTTTTTTTTTAAAAATCAATCGGTAGGTATATGATAGCTAATCCCTACCATATACAGAATCAGTAATAAAGTATAAATCATCGTTATCTAATGCCTTCTTTATTTTTAACTTTATTACATTTGAATAGCACAGGATTATAAGTATCTGCAGGTATTCAAAATATCAATATAACTTTTTCAAAATTGTATAAATCAATTACTTCAAATGCATATACTTTACTGAATCTAGATTTGTATTATTAATATATATTCATACACGCATACATTCATGTATTACTAATAAATAACTTCTATTTTTGTTATTATACAGTCTATTTAATTCTAAATCATTTTTTTCATAAAGCTCATTTTAAAAATTATCAATGATATACTTTTTTTTTTTTTACATATAAACAATATAGTATTCGAAATCTTCACCTGAAAATTCTTAACACCCACATATGAATTTTAATAAGTATTATTCAAGATCTTATTTTAATTTTATTATTATTCGCCCACTGCAATTAAACTATGATTGTAAGTGGTTTCATTATTTTCTCCCTCTTTCCTTTTCTTAAGATCTTCTTGATCCTTTTGAAATATATTTAACAACAATAATAAAATTTTATCGTAGAAAAAAATAATAATAAATATAGCATGTTTTTTTTTTACATATTGCATTCAGTAAAGCAACAAAATTTTATATAAGAGAATATTTTTTTAAATAAATTAAGTGTACTATAGATAAATTTAAACTGGTGATCTATTTCCAAATCTTTTAATGATAAGTTTCTTTTTTTTTTCTAAAATGTATACACAATTGTTTCTGAAAGTGCACTTAGCATTAGTTTATATATATATATAATCATTTCATTATGCAGATCAACAAGTGTTTGCAAATTTGAAATAATTTACAATTTGGGATCCTTAGTATTTTATTCTTTTTAAGATCCAGCCAATTTGTAAGCTCTTCTGTGAATCATCCATAATTTAACAGACTTTATGTATGGTCAACAATATTTTTATTATTTAATAAAAATCAGTAATATTTCACTTTTTTTTTTTTTTTACAAATATGATCCATTATTTTCACAATATTAAAAAAAATCATTTCACACTCTTCTTCTTATTAATTCTTGTTCTTTTATTTTTATTTTATGAACTTTTTTTATATAAAGGGGGGAAAACAAAATTAACTAGAATCATTATCTGGTTTGTGCACCTGTTGTAGTATATGCTTCATCAGTTATTTACAGAGCCGGCGCTGGGTATTAGGCGCCCGCATGCAAATTTGATTTTGGTGCCCCTGTCAGGGATGACGCCTTCTTTTTCAGATGCTAATCTCTCAGTGATGGCGCCTCCTTCTGCCAGCGCCCGCATGCCTAGCATGCGTTGCATGCCCGCTTCCGCCGGCCCTGGTTATTTACATTTTGCAGGGATGCTTCTGTATCAATCTTTTAAATGGCATCACTGTGTGAAATCATGGGGTCATGTAACACATTATTTTGTAAAGTACATTTTGCATTTGTGTCAATTATTTTTATAATGACTGAAAAGTTTGACAATGTGAAATTCTGATTTCATTTACAGAAAATAAGCGAAAAAGTTATAATGCTTGAAACAGATTACAAGAAAACTGATCTCATAATAACACAAGTTTATGAATGGTTTAATTGAAATGTTAAATTCACCACATCCCTAAAAAATGTAGCAAATAAAGTCCAAAGACAAATCAATGCAGATTACTTTTTTTTATATATAAGCAGTATTTTTTACTCAAATTTAGTTCATAACAATCAGGTATTTTACAAGTTCTGAAACATTTACATAATTCTTTACAATGTAAACATTCCATCATATTTATGTCAGGTCTTGGCTTATTTTTATCAAAGTCCTGAGTTGGTAAGCCAATTGTCATGGACTGGGCATAGTGCCACATTGTGGAGCCAATTGTAAGGAAAAACTTCACAACCACTAACCAATCAATTGAGCTCACATGTTGTAATAATATACCTTGCAGCTACAAATCAATTAATCAAGTTGCATATTGCAAGGCATCAATTGCAATGGAAATTGTTTGTATAAAAGAAAGTAAACTAGCCCAATCATTGATTACAATTACAATATTGCTATCCAACTAGCTATACATAAAATATGCCTGGATACCAAAGAGCAATAATAAGGTACATTAAATGATTTACTCTCAGAGTTAACTTGATTAGTGATTTAATTATTTACCAAAATACTAATTGGAAACAAAAAGAAATTTTATTGGATCCAACCTATATTTGCAGGTGGGGATTATATGTAGAACAATAAAATTATTAGGGATGGCTTAGATAAATAATTGTGAAATTGAATATTAGCAAAATATAAAAAGTATCATTTAAGTAATTTTAAGTTTCAAGCAAGCATTGCCTACTAACGTTCATACTGAAAAGAGAAAAATAAAGAAATTTTAAATAAATCATTAAGTTATTTCATATAAAACAAATGGTATACGCTTTATTTTAATAGTGGTTTGATTTTCTTTTCAAATGGCAATAGTCATATTAAACACATACAATATTTGTTTACCTTTCAAGTTTTCATTTTAATTCAATATTATTTAAATTAACAATATTTGCTAGCATATATAGGCATGTATTGACATTTGTATCTAGATAATAACCATCTATTATTATTTAACACATAGAAAGATGCAATTATAAATGAAATAATAAAAATCATAATAGCTTCTTAAAATAATAATTTAGAATCATCTATACGTTCCCGAAGATTAGATTATTTAATATATATATAATTCACAGAGTCAGTACTGGATTTCTTAACCATGTGGGGTGATTTATGCTTAATATTTATATACATTTATTTCAGTATAGCGTTATGCACTGGGATTATTTTCTATATATATATATATATTATTTCCCTATTGTGTTGGATATTTATTTGCTTCATTTTCGATTAAAATTATACTCCTCTTTTGGACTACAAGTATAAACTCTTTAGATTTATTATTTATAATTGAGCTTCTATTATGGCCCTTAAATTCAATATCTTCCTTTATATCTTCACTAATTATGAGACTTCAATAAACATTTATCATGGACAATAAAACTCTTAATATATAAAAATTTTATAAGTAAAATATAAAAATGACTCCTATCTCATAGGTGTAGAAATATGCATATATAAACAGAAACATAAAATATCTACAGCATGATCTACCTATTTAAACATATCTAATGAGTTAAATTCTGAAGAAAAATATTAAATAACTATTAAATTGTAAACACATATATAATAATACATTATATGCATATTTATAAATGATTTCCATGAGAACAAACAACAATCAATTTAATTTCCAGCCTACATTGTGTACAACAGATATATCTAGCATGTGTGTACAATGCATTTAAATTAAAACAACAATAAGTGTTTTAAAGACAAATAATATCTAATATTTGTTAATAAATTGAAATTTGAAATCAGTTTATTTATTTGTCATACATATATAAGACATAATAATTAAAGGATAACAGAAACTTTTAATAGTAAGTGACCACTAGTCTTTATTATTAATATTGATAAATTTAATGTTTAAAACAATTTACTTATAATATATATATCACCACTTCCAGTTAAATCCAACAATCATAAATAAATGCATATATCAAAAAAAAAGAAAATTGAAATACATAATGATAACAAAAACTAAAAATAACAATATCATATATATAAAACTTCCATATCAAAGCCAAATCAAAGATTTTTTTTCTTTTTTTTAAATAATAATGACACTTTGATGGATAGTAGTGGTCTTTCCAACCTTTACAATATATATAAAAATAATCCCAGTGCTAATGATTAAATGAAATAAAACACCAAATATTAAATCACCCCGCATGCTTAAAAAATCTACCATCACTCTCTATGAAATAATATATATTTACAAATATATATAAATATATTAAATAGGCTATTTTGAAATACAGACTAATATATTTATTATTATTTCACAGAGGGTGGTGCTGGATTTTTTAACCATGTGGGGTGATGTAATATATATATGTTTATACAGAATTTCTTAAAATAATATAATGAAAAGAATTTTTAATTTTTTCTATCTCAAGACAATTCAGCTTGTATAATTACATAAACTTCATCCAAGCCAGTATTCTACTTTCCACATATTGGCTATAAAATCACAGAGTTGTCTTGTTCCATTTCCCAGGAGTTTAAATCTGACTACCAATGAGACTAACAGTATCTGATTTTTTCAATATTAACATCAGTTGGACTGACAAGCTGAAATACTATGATTATGACCCCGACCCCATCCCCACCGGGTCGAAAGCAATGCTCAGAAAATTATTTATTTAATTATCTAATAGAATGTAATCTTTCCTTGTATTAACCTACTAACGTTATTCATAGAATTAAATATTTTAAAGTTTACTCAATGCACACAGCGAAGTTTTTAAAATTAAATTTACAATAGATATTTTTTCTTTAAAATGGTTTAAACTACATTATAAGCAAAAGATAAAATGAATGAGAATTTTTTTTTAAACAAATAACCATTTCTTTAGTGAAGACAGCTGTTTTAGCTGATAATATTCAAAGCTTAACATCACCTTTTCTATTTACCCCTGAGACTGCTTGAAGCACTCAATCTATAATCTTTTAAGAAACGTTTCTAAGCAACATTAATGAATAGTTATAATTCAAACATGTTATTAAAGTTTTGCTAATTAAAACTTTTGTAAACTATAAAAGTTATTTTATATTACATATATATATATATGCGTTCGTTAAATAAAACAATCAAAAAGCTTATTTTTTGAAAGTTCACAAAAAATTTGAATACTGGAAGTGACACAGCTGAAGCTATATTTGATGGATTTTGAACTTCAAAGTCTAACACCATATTACTCCATTAAACCACGCACGTCATATATATATATATTTGTATATTTGGATACGTATAGGCAATATAAATATTAATTTCTAAACACAGGCTAATAAAAAATCCATAGGTGTCGGAACAAATAATTTTTTAGACATACAGGTCAAATTTAAATAATCAATAACGTGTGGATAATTAAGAGTATCTATATTTTATCTTATAAAGCATTTCATTAATTCGTTAAAACTGTTACAAGCAGTTTTTTTTTCTTGCTCCAATATACTTTCTCTCATTTTTTTATCTTTTTTTACATTATTATTTTCAATGACATTGTTTAATACATATAACATAGCTCCTATGATATTACATTATTCTGCACTAGCTATGACAATAAATTTGTTTGTGTAACAACACTTACACTTTTATTACAAATGTAGTAATTTTTTATGTAATACTCCTATATAATTTTTTAATCAAACATATACAACTAAATGACATGTGCATAGCTCTCAGCACTGGCAAAAAAAGGAGATGGGTTTAAGAAATAGTTAGTTCTTAGATGTGTTATTGTAAAAGAAATCCCTATCAAAGACAAGCCTTCATCTTAATATTCTCAACTACTTAGAATGAAATTAGGTTTCATTCTCATGACCTTTTCTTAGTCATCAGTTATCTCCCAAAATCTGTAACAATGGAAACATGACTTCATGAAAGCACATTTTAATCCTTTATTTATAAATTTGACAATTTTAAATTGAATAATTTTGGGGGGATTTTTTTATATGTTAAAATATTTAAATATCAAATTATGCAAAACTCTCAGTGCCTAACAAAACTGATGGGAAAAGATTTAGCATAGCTGACTTTAGATAGTATTCTGGCATAAGAGAAGTTTTAGAATTAGAATTGGAATAAAATTTCTATTTAGCAAAGAATATTGGACAGTTCTCTTTAGGATTTTTTTTACTACAAGCAAGGTCATCTCAAAATAATATCTGAAAAAATTCTCTTATTATAACTATTTTGGCTGTTTAAATTAGAGATAAAATTGATGGAGACAAATAAGTATTTTAATTTATTATTAAACATAGGTCATAAAATGTGCAATGGTTGTTTATTGTGTGCTCTTCAAGATATAAATTATATGTTTTATTGGAAGAGCAGTTTATAAATTGATACAAGACTATGCAACTTAATTTTATTATTATTGGAATTTCCATGTTTATGACTAAAAATCTAATATTAACATTTGGTCTCTTTAATGGAATGAATATACACCCATTTATCAGTATTTATCATAAAATATATATTTATTTCTTGCAAGGTAGTGTTATTCCATCTATACTTCTAAAACAAAAGGAATTTTCTTTTTGAAGACATTTAATGCATACATTGATAGGTCAAATAATTATGTTCTAATGTTATTGGTATTTATTTTATAAATTTAAATGGTCTATATTATTGATTTTTTATATATATTTTATGAGTTGATTATTATAAACAATTTATTTATAAAAGAAAGACTGTTGTAAAGGAAGTTGGATGCAACCATTTTTGGAAGTGAAATCAAGAGCAATAATGTACCAAAATTAATTTTATATAGGTTCTGGTTTAATGTAAAGTGGCATTAATATATTCTAAATAAACTAATAAAAAAATCGATGTTTGTTTTAAAAGTAACCAAACCCTAAAAGTTGTTTTAAAAATAACTTCTACTCACATTAAAATTTAACACTGATTAAACACTAAAATTAGTAATTTTGATTTTCAAGCTTACTATGTTATTGAGGCATAAAATTCGCTTAAGGAATAGGTTATGGGTATGCCTAAGTCTTTCTTAGATTCACTAAAAAGTAATCATTTTTGAAGACTTAATTTATTGGAAATATGACTAAAAATGAAATGATTTATAAACAATTCACATATTTAAAACAGAAATTCAATGACTGAGGAAAATATTTAAAAAATTAGTTATTTAGAGTTTATAGTAACTAATCTTTTTTACATATTGAAAGGTAACTATAAAATAGAATATCATAAGCTTATTAAATCTGTGAATTGTATTATTTATATGATAATGATAATACTTTGAGCAAAAAATACATCACATAACTTTTTCAGTTTACTTTCAACATTTGCAAAAGTAACAGTAATTCATTCTATTACTTTACTTTAATGTTATTTAATGCAAGTTACAAGAAATAAATGATTAATAAATAATAGAAATGAATTGTATCATAGATTAAGTAGAAAATGGCAAAGATTATTGAATTTATGTACCTACCATCCAAAATCTACTTTATTTTATACTATACAAACAAACAATTGCCCTGACTTTTAAATGCTCTAATATTTTGAATTCAATTCAACTTGATTATGTAAAAAAAGTATATCAAGTTAACATAAAAGTCATTTATAGTAGTTAGTTTATATTAAATATATTTAAGGATAATGCAATATTTTATAAACAGCCCATGTGTTATCGTAAGTCTCTGATAAAAAACATTTGAAGTAAAAGGGAGTAATTATCAGTTTTCTAATTATTGGGTGATAAAATTTAAGGAAGTTTTTTATCCTTGCATATAGCTAAGAAAAGTTAGATATATACTTCTCGCAGCATTTTGGCTGATTAGCTAGATATTTGTGCATTTGCTACCTAAAAAAAAAAAATCTAACATAGTTATACCTAATTCTAGCAACAGTTTGTAAATGTAAAAATATTGGTTTTAAAAATATTATCTTCATTGTAACTACTGTTTTATAAACAAAATTAAACATACATTGAATTTGAAAAACTGATAGGAATTTATTTAATAAATAATATCTATATTATTAATTAATATGTTATTTTCTACATTAAAAGATATATTAACCCTGCAGATGTCATTGCTAATTGGAGAGATATATACTATTTTCTTAAATATTGTTACATATTGGGTGCATAGATTTGAGATTATAACCAGCTATGGCTGGTGTTATGTCATAATGTTTAAACATTGACTTTGGTTATAATATGTTTTGTAATGCTTATTATAAGGATATCTGATATTAAATAATAAATTGTATCTAAGAGATATCCTAAACTCCAATGTCAGTATCAATATAGTTGTGAAAAGCATTTGAAAAGGAAAAAAAATCTTTATATTTTTTTATATAATTATTTCTAGATTCAAGCTAAAAATAAGTAAAAAAAATATTTTATTATATAAATATAAAAAATTCAATTTTTGCACTTCGCACATACTAGTAATGAATCATCAAAACATCACATGATCACCATTTCATATGCTTATGCATGCTGCTAATAAGAGCGTCAAACTCCATACATTAATGCCACCAAGTCAAGCTTTCCTAATCAATGGATGCTGGAAGGTTTGTGCATAAAATCTTTATCGAGTGCCTACACATCTAATATCCCAGACTAGTTTCTAGCTGGTGGCCTTCATGAGTGAGAAGTCTTTGATCTGAGAGCACAGCACCTAGATCTAATGCAAACCTCCAGCAGCCACCTTTTTAATTATTGGCTAATTATAAAGTTAGGAGTCCAAAATGGAAAACACCATGATTTTTTAAACCCAATTGCATTTGCTTGTATATGCATACAGATCTGAACTGAATTCAGCATCTATACATTTTGGAGATCCGTTTTGTTTAAATTACATATGATCTCTATGCTATTAAATAAAATAGAATATTATATTATTTCTAATAGCTTGTAATATTAACAAATAGTAAATTGAAAAATTGTGCATGTTTTAATATATAGAAAGAAATTAATGGATGTAAAGTGAATAAAGAAACATCTTTATGCTTTCAATCTAAGACACTTTAGATTGATTCATATAACTGAATTTAGATATAAAAAATAAGATTATCATTCTTATATTTTCAAAAACCTCTACCTTATGCTCTGCTTTGAGAGTATCCTCAGTACTCAACAAGACATCATTGACATATTATAACATTACAGCAAATGTGCTTTTGGTATAAATCCCTTCTGTTAAATCACATATAATCTCTGTGCTAGAAAATAAAATTGAATAATACATAATTAATAAATCAATAAAAACAAGCCTGTAGATAATGCATTTAAAAAAAACCTATGAGTTATAATAATGGCTAAACAGTGATGTAAACTGCCAGAACTACCATGCTTTTCTGAAATGAAAAAGACACATTTCTGAATGATGTCATGATTGATCTGAGGGATATAAGGAATTTTTTTAAAAATATTATTGTATATACTGGGTACACGTTAGAGATTGCTAATAGTTATGCATTTGTATTTGAATAATATTAAATCACAATGTTTAAGCTATCAATTTAGTTATAACACATTTTTTCAGAAAGTTTTATATTTGATAATAAATTATAACTGAAATGTAGAAATAAGGCAATATCTGAAGTTGGTAATAATATAGTTTAGAAAATAATTTCTAGATTGTAAGTGCAACTAAATAAAAAATAATCTATTTTAATATGTAAATATAATAAAGAATAATTTGCAGTGTTTTTTTTTATTTTGCATATCAGCACATATTCAATATGAATATATCTTTTGAATATACACAACCAAGGCAATTTTTTGACTGCAATTTTTATATTTCTTTGTTTAATAATTTCTAGATTGTAATTAAAAATAAACAAATAAATCATGTATTTGCATATATATATATATATAATAAAGCAAGTTAGCAAAGTTTACAAAATGTAAAATTTTAAAAAAAGTGATAATTAATGAATAAACAATTTAAAAAACATATTTCATATTATTTCAATATCTTCTGCTGTTTTTCAGTAATATTTTATTATAATATACTTAAACAGTTTTGATTGATGTACATTTTTACCAAGAAAATAGTATATGAAGATGGTGAAATAATTTAAAATATATATCCCAATAAAAATGCTGTGAAACAAAGAAAATATATATATATTAATTACAAAAAATCAAGTCAGATGTCACATGACCTAATATAATAAGCTTGTATTATATATATATATTATAACAGTCAGATATGTTCGAAGCTAGCAGTCTTATCGTGTCTGCCGTACAGGGATCCACCAAGCATTTGAGCCTGGAAAATTTATATAGTAGGCAGATACGTAAGTTCAGAAAAAAAATTTTTTTAGATATTTTATTCCAAACGTCAGCCCAATGCCACTAGCTCAGCAGAGCAGAGATTTAAAACATTTTTATAAGTTTTAATAAGGATTTATATTATCAAAATATTAATATTTAAAACAATAAAATAAACCACTACCAGTAATTAACACACAAACATTTATTAATGCATATGTAGATAAAATTGAGGAATAAAATTTATTATTTTAGGTTGGTTATTAATTTAATTTTTAAATTTAATTTTTTTTTAGTTTGACCAATCCGCACAGATTTGTTTAATAATATTTTTAGAGTGTCGAGTATGGATAAACTACATAGATTGCATTTGAAAAGAAAGCATTCTATTCCTTATTTAATCTCAGGCCAAAAGTTCGCAGTTAAACCAATGTCAATCCATCTGATATATCGATGTATTCAATGTAGCATGAATATGACAGAACAAATACCATACTGTCAGGAATGTACATCTGAACAGCATGGTTATAGAAGACATTGACTCTCATCCAGACAAGAATACTACATCTGTCTGATGAGAAGAGCAATAAAAAAAACTCCACAGGAAAGGACTACATTTTTCATCTACTATCCCATTCCATAGGCAAAAAGTGGTGTATGATGTATAATGGGGGATCCTGCACATGGCAGACCTCATACTACATTTACTAATTACACCAATATATTCAATCAATTGACCCAATACAACTACGAAACAAATAACCTAAGATTATCCCTCCCTTAATTAATTAATATAACTTTACAAATCTATATAGCCATTCATGCCCGACTTAAATTTAACATTTATATAAGTTCATACAGATGAATTTTATAAAGGTTTGTTTTTTAATGTTGAATATAGATCAGCTACATAGATTACACAGTTAAAAACATTTCAAAATAAACATAAACAATCAAAATATAAAGTCATTGATGGAATTGCAAAGGGAAATTTACAAGAAACCCAATGGCATTCATCATAAGATGCCACATTGACGCCAATAACTTAAAAGACATCCAAATAAATACATTTTAGGTACTCAACGTAAGGAATCATTATTTACCAAATGTCTATATATTTTAATCAAATATGAAAATAAAAACATAATTAAACGTTAACGAATCCATGCAAGCATCTATACCCAACTTAAATTTAATGCATTTAAATAATTTATACAATAAATATTAATAAAATAAAAATAATAAAAATGGAAATGATTTTTAGCAAACTCAAATGCATAAAAATTAAACATTAATAATTGATTTGAAACTTAAAAGTCAGATAAAAGTTCATTTTAAAATTTAGGTTAGCTGAATATTAAAAAGCTTGTCAAATCTTGATGAAAGTTCTTAATTACTTTTAAATTTTACAGTTCATATCTTATAGTAGAAGAATCCTGGTTCCTGGTGCCAATTCCCCCAACTTTTCTATTGGAATTCCGGTCTATTGCTCTAGATGTGGCCTTAGCTGGTTCAATCCTGGTACTATTTGATTGCAGAACCCATAGGATTCAGGGTCTGCAATAGTACCATTCATAATTCATCAGTCATTTCATTTGAAATAAAAGAGAGAGTCCGGATTCACTGAACAATGGTTTCCTGTTCCAAATTTTCGTTACAGCCCAAGCCTTCATTGATGCTTCTATTGGACATCTAATTTTTTTTGTGTTTTTTTATCTATATCTTTCATCTGACTTTTTTATATAAGAGCCTCAAGGGCTAGTTTGTTTTTCATTTAATTTATAAAACAATCATTTTGATTTACAAAAATATTTTATCTTTAGATCTTGTACTTTTTTTATAAAAAAGTACGTTCAATATTTTTTTTTTTAAAAGAAAATAATAATTTTAAAGTTTTCATTCCATCTATGTGATATATTATATACATTAAACAACTATTAATTTTTTTAGCTTTTAGTTTTTATTTATGAATTTAAAAAAATAAGTTTTTATTCTAATTTTAAATTAATGTAACAGCATATACCATTACAATATATATATATATATATAGAGAGAGAGAGAGAGCTCACAAATAAGCTCTTAAAAGCTTATCCTGTGTATAAATATAATGTATATACTCTTGTTCTTTTTAAGCTGAAGCTACCATTTTCAAATTACATTGTAAAACATATATCCCATTAAATCAAAATGCATTTTGAAAACACTTAAGTTAACATAATATTTAGTACCTCTTATGTCTTATGTGATCAATGTTTTTTTTAAATTGAATGATAAGTAAACTTTTTTATTTTTGCAAACTTAAATATTATATTTTGTTTAAATGATTGATATTTTGCTTCTTTATTAGAAAGATGTAGTCCAATTAAATAAAAATTAGATTAATAAATGTAATATTAATATATAATTGATTACAATATATAATCAAAATTTTTTTTTATTTGTATATGTAATAAATTCGCAAAACATTTATAATATTCACTACCAAAAAGTTTTAGCAATAATAAAACCTTTTAGGTAGCAGATGTTAGAAACATTTTATGCAATAACTGAAATATAAGTTTGTTTCCTGTATCAATATATGTAATATATAGGTTTTTTTTTTAAAAATAATCCAAGTAAATAAAACTTTATCTTTTTTGCCCTGATTATTTACATTTAAAACAAGCAAAACTCTCCATACAGTAGTGCCACTCAGTGCAAGCCAGAGTAATCAATGGATGCCATGAGTTAGAAAGTAGTCTGTGGATATTGGATGAGTAGGCACTAGATAAGGATTTTATGTACAAGCCTTCTGGCATCCATTGATTGCTCTAACTTGTATTGAGTGGCACTACTGTATGGATATTTTTGCCTGTTTTATTAATAACAGTTATGAGCAAGCATAAGAAATGGTTATCATGTGATATTATTTACATTTATGATGAAAGGCATTGAATGAAACAATTCTCTTATTAGAAGAATATTAAATTAGATAAATAAGTCATAACTTAGTTATTTACCATATTTTAGATTTATTTTTAGACGTTTATTACTGTGTGTGATTAAAGTTTGTTTTTAAATTATAGTAATGATTTGAATCTTTTTATTTACAATAAAATGTGCTTAGATCAATTAACAATTCTATTATGAAATTATTGAATAAAAATTAGATAAGTAATTTATATTTTAGTTAATGTAATCCTTTTTTCAATTTATTTTTAATTATTTTTATTACTATAAAAATAAAATATTTTAAATGGTGCACATATTACAGTATTATCATATAATGAAGACCAGTTGATTTCATCACATCAGCAATTTCCTATATCTATAATATTATAAAATGACTACTCTTTAAAAAAAAGACAGCATTTTTGAATGTTACTATAGTGAATAATGACCTGTTATTGAATCAATAAAAACTAATTGATATTTTCAAAGTTATGAATTTTTAAATTGAGATTTTTATTTTTATTTTTACTTTCCTTAGACAAAAATCAACCCAGGAATCTTGGTTTTTGAATCATTCTCTCTTACTTCTATGTTAAAATCCTTAAAGTAATTTTATTTATTCATTTATAAATTAATAATCTATTTGGTTATTTATTATATACCAATGTTAGATTGGAAATTTGTGATTTATTACTTATTTTTACTTTCACTAATCATTTTCTTTTTCAGATGCCAAATATTTTTAAGATACTCATAGAGTCAAAACATTCTTATGTAAAAAATATTATTAGCAATTAAATATTTTATTGCTCAGAAGTTCATAAACATTTTAAACACAGAAATAAATAAAACTGGGCTCTAATCCAAGTGTCTTGAGTTTTATAATCTGCCAGTTTAGCAATACACTAACCAAATCACAGTTAGGTGTTTTTAATATAAAATTTATTCATAATTCTTCAATATAGCCAAATTAAGTGATAATTTGATAATTTAGTTTTAATTATATAAATGAAATATATATTGAGACAAAGTTAAGTTAGCAAGTTGTGTTTATTTTAATCAAAGTTAAATTAGCAAGTTATTGTATAATATGACTTGAATGAAAAATTATGAATAAGTTTCTAGAAATTCTTTTTTTCCCAAAATATTCAAGCACAAATTAAATCATAAAACACTTCTCTTTTTTTTTTTTTTTTAATGTTTTTCTTTTAATATTATATATATAATTTGGAGGAAGATAAATGATTATCCCATCTTTGAAAAGAGTTTATTTGAATATATATTGGAAGAAATTGTGGTAATATGATTTTTAAAAACTTTATTATTATAAATAATATTACTAATATTAATAATTACGATACATATTTTTTTATTATTGTCATTATTGTTATTATTCGCATTTTACATAAATACATTACTTCTTCGCATTCCTAAGAAAAATCTTCTTTTTTTTTTTTTTGTTAAACTTTCTTAAATCTATCTAAACATAATTAGTGATCAAAAATGTCCTAGAGGAATTACCAGTAGCCTTGAGCTGTGATCAGATAATTGTATTATCTTTAAAAAGAAATTCAATTACAAGATGATAAATGTTATCATGGGATTTTAGTCCAATTCTTAAGAAAATAATCACTGCATTTCTTTTCTTAGCTTTTAACAACTTTTGAAAAAGTACACACATGCAAATATAGAGATTTATTTATATATAAATACTTTTTGTTAAAGTTATAAAGAAATCAATAGCAAATACTGCTATTGATAAACAAGTGATTATTACTTTTAATCATAAAAATACTTTTGATGCTAAACGACTTTTCCAGATTAATAAATACACGCATACAGAACAAACATAACTGTATGGTTTCATATGTATATATAAATTCGAAAAATTGTACAAGAGAAATTTTATTACAGCAAGCTTAAAAAGTAATAAAAGATATTTTTATGAAACTTATTTTAGGTAAATAAGTTATGTTTTGTAGGCAAGATCAAGTGGGATAATTAGAAAAAGTGTAGTGTTTATTATCAATAAATAACAATTGATTATTATTAGTAATTTACAATCAATTACATTTCTCAGCATATTACAAAAAGTATCTTGTATCAGAATAATACAAATTTAGAATAATATTTATTAGATGTGTGAATCATAAATGTTGGGATGTGCAAAAATTAAAGATGGCATCTGTATAAGATAGGGTAACGGAAAAGAAAGGAAAAACAACAGCAAACAAAAAGTTATAAACAAATTTTAAAATATAATTAAATATGGCAAATACAAACGTTAAATACAAATATATGTGATAAATGCAAAAATATATGAGCCAACAATAAGAAGTGAAAATATAATATAAAAAAGGAGATGAAAATAAAATTTGCAGTTTCGAAATGGTCGATTCGTGTGAATTTTTAATACATCAGAAACTTCATCTAAAAATGATTAGTGATTCTAATAATGAATCTTCAAATCTCATTACTCTAACTAATAAATCATTAATTAAATGTTAAGGTAAGATAGCAATGGCTTAGACTGTCACAAACATGTTCTAGAAACGAATATTCTACAATATTCTTTGATGAAAATATAAATTGTATTTAAAAAAAAATGTCTGGAGAAAAATAAAGTTAATAAATAGATGCAAAACAGACGGATATATTTATTATCTTTTTGAAGCAATTTAAAATGAAAAATAAAGAAATGATTATAAAGAAAAACAATTTCATGACTTTTCATATAAAATTATGTTTACAAGTTACAATCTTTTTAATATTTTTGGAAGCATTATTATTATTAATTTAATATCAAAGGGAAATGGAATTCATATTTAATTAGCGAAGTCTTAAAATAGAAATTACAAAAAAAAAAAAAAAAAGATTTGCGATTTAATGATTATTGTTTTAAAAAAAAACGGGTCTAATTTTATTGTTTCAAAAATCATTTTTAATTCCTTAAAAATCATAATTCTAGAAGAAAGTTAAAAAAAAAATACTTTAGATTAACTCTTATTTCTCCAAAGTTTATTGCAGTAGTATATATAAAAAAAAATTGGAAAAACAAAAAATCTCTCAAATAGAGAGCCTATGAATTTCTGATACAAAATAAATGAAGGTAGTAAAGTGGAAACAAGTTTTTCAGCATTTAATTTTTTATTAATTATTTAATATAGACTGGCTGACTTAATGCCTCAATTCTCATAGAAAACATATGCTTCCTGGCGATTTCTTAAAATGTACTCTTATTAGATTTCATACGCAGTATAACGTAAAACTACAAACTATATCATAACCATCACTATACAAAAAAAAGTAAGACTTCTCAATATATATAAATAATTGTCTGCAAATTAAGAAGTGTAAATCAGCTAAGCAAACCTTCTAATATGATTAGCTAATTCATATATGAACACATCAGAAAAAATTAAATCAAATAAAGATCAAAAGGTTAATCTACTATAAGCTTTACTTCATATTGAACAGAACAATAAAGAAGTGCTTCAAGTTAATAACAAAATCAATTAATTCAATTTTGCCTAAGAGCCTTTATTATCAACTCTATTAGTAGTTATTTTTAAAATGAGTTTATTTCACTATATTTTCTTTACTATAACATCAGGATTATATGCCATAAATTGTTACAATAAATAAAACATTAATATATCTCGTTCTTTGCTCATTATTATTTTACATGCCTCATGAAATTTATTTTTATTAGAAGACAATTCTCTTTCACAGATTTATATTGGTTAGTTCATTTATATATGTTGAAATAAATATAGATTAATTCAATCAGATCAGTTTTACAAAAGATTTAAAAATTAGGTGCAACAAAATGTAAAACATTGAATTTTAGAAAGTATTTGAACAGGTTCATTACTAATATTGTCACTCTCTGATTAGTAAAGTCAAGTACATATACTTCTATTTATAAAATATTGATACACACTCTAGATGTAGTCTATTAGTATTTTTTTGTAGTTTAATATTAATTAGTAAGATAATAATAAGCTCTGCAATTACTGTTTTTAATTATGTTATCATTTGGATATCAAACGTAGTATGAATTCCTTACAGGTAGAAGAATTATAAAACTGCAACAATCTACTCATATTATGTTCATACTAGAAACGATTGGTATATACCATTTCTTAATTATGAATGGTATATCAACCTTTCTATAAGATGTCTTTATATAGATTATGATTTTTTGAGTATCCACTGCATTAGATTATTACTGTTGACTTTTACTGGAAAGTATGGACTTAGTTTCAATTAGGCTTATGCCCGTAGTTCTATTTTTGCAACTTAATCACTCCCACCTTCAAACTACGGTTATTTTTTTTTCACCTTTTTAATCCATGTTTTGTTTCTTGCCAAAAACATATAAAAATGGTAACAATAAGTCATCCCTATAAGTGCCTTCTCCAATGGTCTACCCTGCTGCCCAATGATAAGAATAATTATATATTGAGTTTGCTTGTATATATTCTAGAAAATTATTAGAATACTTTTACTTCCTCTGTATTATGGGTTTAATTGTTTTATATATTATAAAAATGTTTTTGATACTAAAGATACTAATTGTTATATATGTTCATCTATCTAACTCATTACTGCTTTGCTAATTTAATAGTTTATTTGTTCAATGCCTTTTATGAGTTTTCAGATTTTACTTGTATTATTTTACTATGGAATATAATTTCTGAAAGAGTTACATGTCACAAATATCATATTGGAAATCTAACAGGTAACATGTCTTTATTAGATTTGAAGTCCTTAGATAATAACATGTCTGACTGAATATAACTAAAATATATCAAATAAACCCACAAAAATGCTAGTTATAACTTTTATATATATATATATATATATATATATATATATATCTATATATATATATATATATATATATATATATATATATATATATATAACCCCACTTCCAATCAACATCTATATCACCTTATACACATAAGTATACTATGGGCACCAATTCTACGAGATGGACTAAAGAATTTATAATTTAGGTTGCATCACTAATTATGGACTAAGACAAATATAGAGGTGGGAGAGAAGCATTTTATAAACAATTATTATATAATGTTTATTTAGTTATATTATAAGTATTTACTTAAGTTATCAAAGAAAAGAAATTCATGGATTAATATCAAAGAATCATGATATGTTCAATTCTCACATCAAGTACATTTTTGATATAATATGTTTTAGGGATTCACTAAAACAATAATTAACAGACGTTTATCTAGATTGCATTATACTGTGGAGGATTATTTAAATAAATGAAATAATGTCAGGGCTCTATTATATAGAAAAATAAGTCAATCTATTATGAAGATGATAATTAAGTAATGAGGAACTATTTACAAAACAGATGATTCTTACAATTGAAATAAAAGGATGGATAATGATAGAAATCAGGGTGCATTTTATCACACATCATTAATCTATTTAAATAATTAAATCTATATCTTGAAAATTATACAATGTTTGGATCAATTAATTCAGGAGTTATCTAGATAGATTGCATATAATTATTAAACTGACAAGTATTATAATTATATTGGTTGAACATTAACTGTGTGTGTCGGAATAGTCATCGACATACTTTGACAAAATAATTCAAAAGAGATCATGGGTTCAACAAACATTTATTACAAGAAGCATTCTTTCCTAAACATAAATGATGATTTAACATTAACTTTGTATTTATTTTAATCTTGGCTAAATAACATTTTAATTTACTCGTGTCCTACGCTTAATGATTGGAGGTTCTTTCTCTTTTATCATTATTTCAATATTTTACAAAAGTATTTATTAAACTATTAACAATACAAAATAATAATATCTTTTTATGCAAGGTTTATATAATCTATTGTCATTCTGTTTTCAATGAACTAAGATAAATTGAACATCCAAAATAATCAACTAATGCCATTGAAATTATTTTTGTATAATTCACAATTTTATACTTACTATAAAATTAATTAATAATTTTATTTAAAATTAGCATTAATAAGTAAATTTTAATCAATATTACATTCATACGGGAGAGTGGAGTACTACAGTAATAATAATAAATGAAAAAATGATTATAGTGGGTGAGTATGATTTAACAAGCTACACTTAGAACTTACAGACTGAATGACCATTCATCTCGCATATCTTTAATTTTATCATATCTCTGAATGTCGCGCATTTTATAAATTCTCACGAAATGCGTAAATTATTAATCAGCTTTCAAGTATATTACAGAAATCACTTAAAACATTTATTCTAAGTAACTAACACATACTACATAATGATAATTATGGAATGAAAGAGGAAAACAAAATAATAAAAAATTCATATTCACATACATGCATGAAGAGGTTATAGGAAAGATGTCAAACGATACAACTTAATTCATCAACAAAATTCTACAACTTTTTGACACAAATGAATATAAGAACAGCCAACTTATCATATAAATGGGACATCCACCACTTCATACTAAAGAATATAATTATAAAATATATACTACTCAGAAATAAGAAAATATACCATCATCCATGGCTTAATAGGTAAGTAATTAAGGAAGCATCATTCAAAATCCAAATAGCATGATTGTACCCTTCAAATGACTCTTCACTCAAAAGATAATTTTAACATTTCATATTAGGGCAAATCCATAAGCAGATAAACTTCTCAAATTTCCACACGACTTTAATAGCCTTTAACTTTTCCAGCCAAAAGTGATAGAAAAACAAATATAGATGAATCTAACTCTTATAAAGCAACAAATGATAGTGAACACACATGAACATATGATCATGTACAAAATATCTATTTTCAAAATGCTGTAAATTGAACACTAAAATTTTATATTAGCATTTAATTAAATTATACATTAGATCTAATACCTATGAAAAACCATGAGACATCAATTTTAAGAATTAACATCAATACTATCAAGTAAGCCTGACCATTCAGCAAATACTGGCATAAATATTTTATATCTTAGTTATTATCAAACTAATGAATAAAAAGATAAAGCATTTCCATTTTGGATCAATAATATATGAGCATGGGAATATAACATTTATGTAATACAACAAAGAAAATATTACCAGATTTGGTATAATTTATACCAAA